>JAPYYR010000762.1:0-34399 GCA_030523065.1 Aphidius colemani
TTTTGAATACAATAATTGTAAGAGAATTTTATTTTTTTTACTCCAAAAAAATGAGAGTAAAGTTGGCAATTTAGTGTGTCTTGATTTTTATTAAAAATAACAAAATCTTAAATTAAATTACAAAATAAATTTGAAAAAAAAACTAGTTAAAAATTAGGAAATATGAATCGGTTCTTTTTTTCACATTTCATTTTCATTGCCAAGTAGATTTTTATAACGAGCAAGATG
The DNA here is from genome assembly GCA_030523065.1 of Aphidius colemani. Classification (NCBI taxonomy): domain Eukaryota; kingdom Metazoa; phylum Arthropoda; class Insecta; order Hymenoptera; family Braconidae; genus Aphidius; species Aphidius colemani. Next base: position 229 of record JAPYYR010000762.1, read on the forward strand.
CTGAAAAAAAAGGGTTTAATTTTTCTTTCCTTTTTTCAAAAGAGTCTTGGCTCTAACCAGTGTGACCCAATTTTCTTTCAATTGGCCTGATGTTCTCCTTAAACTAGAAATTATGTTTTTTTATTTTTGGTGCAGAAAAAATAATCTTTAAATTCAATAGAATATTAAGTAAATTATTTCACACAATTTTTATAAATAAATTTACTGTTATAATTAACGAATTTAATTATTTCAATTTATCATTCTTTTTCAAGCCCAACTGACTCATTCACGTTTTAACTGAAAAACAAATTAAAGAAATATTTGTTTTATATTGAAAAAAAATTTTTGATTACTTTGAAATGTAAATAGAATTTTTAATATAAACAAATATCATTAAATATTATTAAATATTTGAATACATTAACCATTGAAAACACAAACAAATATCAAAGAAATATTTACACAAATATTTTAAAATAATTCTAATATTTGTCTGGAACAACAATAAAAAAAAAGCCTTTCAATTCAGAATAAAAATAAAATTATAATTTAATTATAAAATAATAATAATTTATAATTTAATTTAACATAATATACATGATGCATTATGCATTGTCATATCCGTCAACGTTATATTCAATTTGAAGCAAACATATGGTGTTATTTTTCATCCCTCTCAATTAATTTAACCACCCTCTATTCTCTATTTTAGCTTAATCGCTTATGAATGCATTTCAACAGTGGGTTAATTCAAACAATATACAATTATTCAAAAGCTTAGATAGAAATTTTCTGAGATCAAACATTTTCACAAACAAAAGCACAAAACAAGTTTCATTATTATTTTAATTATTTATAAATTTTAATAAGACAAGTATCCATCACAAAATAATTTAATACGCTTTTCTTAATTTTAACAATTATATATTTTATAAATGTATTACAACAGCGAAAATAATACAGAGTGACGGACAACACGTTTATTTGTGCACATTTGTGTTATCTCTTATGCAAAACATACTCATTTAATTCCCATGGTCTTTATTACTGACATTACAAAGACACAAATAACCTTAAATCCTTGTTTGTACGAAGCACCATCACCATGACGTTTACATCTTTATTTTTGGTTTGACAATTTAATGCTTAATAATAATTAAAATCGATTTATAAATAAATAAATAAAACAAATTAATTTGCCATTATTATTTATTAGTATGTTAAAAGTCTCGTACTAATGTCGAAATGATAATTTTACAATAGAACAACTTCAAATTTACACTCAATTATTTATACTAAAAAAAAACATTATGAAACAAATTCATGATAAAAGTTTTTTTTTGTTTTTATTTCTCATTATTTTTGTTTGAAGATTAAAATTTTTACTGATAGGTACTTAACTGCTTGAGAGTTATACTTTGTTGTATTGTTTGTCATCTGGGTAATTGAATTTCTGAAAGAAATGAGATAAAAAAAAAATATATACTTTAAATGGTGAACGTTTAAGTCTTAGCATCTTATGGCTTTTGTGTTTGTTGTTTCAAAAGGTTTACAAGTGAAGAAAAATAAATTTAAAAAATAAAAATACACAACAGTTTTAAAGATAGAAAACGAAGAATTACCGCGTCAAGTGATGTTCGATACTGAAAAAGGGAAAAAAAATAATAAAATAAATAAAAAAAGTCTTACCGGTGTGTACAAATGATGGTATGCCAGTGAAAAATTGAATGTACGTGGTTTAAGTTTGAACGATTCGTTAGTGTCTCAACTTGACAATGGACCAAGAGGTCGAATAGAAATTTTAAAAATAGATAAATAAATATTTATACTTGCATTAGTGGTAAACCAAATAAATCAATAAATAAATACGCTCAAGTGTACATTATTCATAATGTAGAAATAAAAAAATACTTTGGATATTATTTATTTACTTTTCGCTATTATACATTTGAAGGATCTCGTGAATATATTTTTATATCTTTTTATCCACTGTGTCCTTTTACCATATTCCACTTTCCGTATTGAGTAACACGATTGTGCAGACTGTCGATTTTCAAGACGAATGAAAAGGAACATGCATACGTGACGGGAAACGATATAACACATACCAAGACCAACGTTAAGACGATCACGTGAAACGACTTTTTTCTAAAAAAAAAATTCGATCGATTTAGTTATTTACGGGCAAATTGGATTGCGCAAGATATTTTTTATATTTTTTTTTTAAATTATTACAAGCTACATGTAGGTTTTGTTAATATATACTTTGCCTTTTCAACGGCTTATCGATGCGTCACTTTGTAATGTGATACGACATATAGAAATATAAGTTGAAATATTTATACCATGAAAATACGATGGTACAAATAGACAACTATTTTGTTGTCAGAATATTTTTTTTTTATTATTTTCTTCTTTTTTCAAGGATACGACGATGAAAAAGCCATCTCAAGTTACATATTACTTTATCCATGTTACAGAATTGATATATGTACCATAAAATCAAGCGTGAATATTTCATACAGTCATAGATAAAAATGTGTCACATATATCAATGAATTTTACGCTCATAATTTTATATATTTATATTTTTTTCATCTTCATGTTTAAATATAAAATTATTTTTTAAAATGTCAAATAGAATTTTGAAAATTTACTCGTTGAAAATTTGAAAAAATATTAATTATAAATTAGATAAATAACATTTTTTAGTATAAAAATAAATGAAATGTTTATTAAATAAAAAATATAATTTCAACGTTAATTACAAAGTCTCGGTGAAATTGTTGAAATGGTAAGGTTGGAACAGCTGGCACTTGGATATTACTGTTGTGTATATAGATAGACGTGTGATATTATGATGAATTGACGGTACCGTGATGCTATCAGAGAGAGCTGTAATAAATATATACATATACAGTTGTGATACAGTAACACAGTTTGATATTTACTTGAATCAACGATGCGCAAGTGACGACAGGAAATGGCGAGCTTGCGTAACGTAAATCGTTCACACAAGAATTCATCGTGTATATATTACAATAACACTATTATATATTTCAGTTAAATTACATATTTTGATATTATACACAGGTGTTACATAATTGTGCTCGAATAATCAAAATCGATGATACTTTATGTACCCAAATTCATTAAATAAATACAAAAATTAACATCATTTTTTCATTCAAAAACAACAAAACATTATTATTTGGATAACAGGAAAAATACTATTTTGCAATTAAATTAATAAATTAATTTTTTAATTAATTAATTGAAAATTATATTACAAATTTTATTGAATAATATAATTATCACTTTCAATTTACGACAATAATTATTTAAGGATTGAATGATTTTGAGATTCACAAATGAATTAGTGGCATTTGAGTTAGTGGCTAGTATAATTTTGCTTGACTACAAGTTTATTACAAATGGCACATTGTAGATGTAAATATGTGTATGACCATTTGAAACATCATCAGTAATATTCATCATTATACCTTGTGGTACCAGCCATGCATAGAGACAACCACTCACACACAGAGTTATCTATATTTTCCATGTTATTTTAACCATAAAAATTACAGTATATCCTTCTTTTGCTCATCATTTATTTCTCCACCTTTATCTATCTGTCCTAAAATTACATCCTTCTATCCGCATAACATTCTATGAGCCACGTGTGCCAGCTGCACTGCAGAATTCTGATAGCACGTATGTGAAATAGTCGTTTTCATTCGTCTCTTTAGTACAGTAGCAACGTTATCTAACAATTCACTCTTCTCTTCTATTTTCCCCTAACATTACCTCATTCTCCAAAACTATTTTATATATATATCTTCTATGCTTGATGATTATATAGGTAGTTTAGCTTGATCCATGAATCGATTAATTTACCGATAAACTTCATATCCTCAACTGATTCACCAACCAACCAAAATCTACCCGAGATTTGATGTATGAGTAGTCTACTAATCCCGTTTGGTATATTTTGAATTTACAGTTTGATATGCTATATATTCAATTTATACATGTATTTATGTATCTATATCATAAAATTTAGCGTGTGGTATTATTAATGGTAGAGGAATAGTTTTGTGGTTTTGTCTCTTTACCCAAAAATGTATATTTGATAACGTAACTATTTGCGAATTTGATAGGTTTTAAAAATATTTTGCTTTCAATTTCGTGTCCTCACTTGAAATACGATATTACCTGGTCTATCCATGTGCAGTTTGAATGGTTCAATTTAGGTCAGTTTGACGGAAACAGTGAATTTTGTCGTTCTCTGTTTTACACACTAAATTGGTCTCATTTTATCTCTATTTTATATCCAATCGTTTTGGTTGAGTTTCTACTAGAGATATTCAATTTGTAAACATACCAAGTATATACAGCTGTATGACAATTTTGCTTAAATTCTACACACACACACACATCTAGGTATTGTCAATTTTGTTGCATCGGTGGGGAAAATAATGATAGCAATTTTCATTCAAAGTTGAACCTGTGCAGCCACATGTGGGCTACACATGTTCGGTTATTTCCAATCAAAAAATATATTTATTGATTTTAACTGGGATTTAAGATGTTCCCAACATTAATTTGAACTCATAAAAAAATTTAATTTAACTGCTAATATTATTTTCAATCATTGTAAAAACAATTTATCTCTATTTTCATCAACAAAGATTTTCTTTCTCGTCAGTATGTATTGAACATTCACAATTCATGTTACAGAAGACTTGCTTTATTTTTTTTTTTTTTCTAATCTCAAACTATTGAAAAGTATACAAATTTTTTCTTTATAAGTATGCCAATTATTACTGAGCATTGAGGAGCTGTATCTTTTTATGATAATATATTTTTTTATTTTTATTTTTATTTTGACTTTTTAGAATAAATATACGTATTTTTTTATTCTCAGCGTATTTTATTCTCGAGGGATGCATCGACAAATGGTGGTAGAATTGGATGAGACGTAGAAAAAGATCCTCTGCCTCACGAAAACTTTTTATATAGAAGTTTCATTTTATATACTAGCGGTGAAAGCAGTATTCTCTGTTTCCCGCGGGAAAATAGATAGTACATATATATATTGGTGTTGGGCTTCGGTACTCACCGATTTTCTATGCGCTCATTCAACCAACTCAAGCGCTTACTTTTGAATTTTCATTCGTATTTTTATTTTATTCATTTATTTATTATTATCATTATTATTATTATTACAATATGTTGTATAGAAAGATACCAAGTAAACCAGAAAATTTGAGATATAAAAAGTATTTCATAGAGATTCAACTTTGTATATATTTTTTGAGTAAATTCAATTTTTATCCGAGACCATTCTCGGGTGTAATGTAATTTACTACTTTTGTTATTTTAACGGAAGATTAATTCCCAGACAAAGCTGATAAAATAGTGTTAGTTTATTACACTAATGAGGGATTCTGTAAATAATAGAAATAATAACATTTTAACATTGAAGCTGAGATAAAAGTCACGAATGCTACTGACAATAATCAAATAATCTTATGGTTTTATATTTTGAAAAAATAAATTTTCACTGAGTAATCAAATTTTGTGGCAAGATGAGGGTTTTGTGAAACTGTTGGATTTTTAATAGAAGACATTGCAAAGAGTCAAGCAACACTGTGTAGATTTAACGATGGTAGAATGTCCTTTGTTAGATGCCATTGAGTGGTCAGCAATAACAATGCTTGTGGTTATATAGTTGTGGTCACCATATGTGTTGGAAAAGGTGTCGTATCAACCTAATTTTAACTATTAACAATATATACATGAAATACTGGATAATGATACATTTAATTATTATACTATCTGTAAATCATTCTCTATCTCTGTGCGTGTTTATATTTTTTTAAATATAAATTACGACCAATTAATTAAACTTGATCATCGTAAATTGCTTGTTTTGTTAATAATTAAAATTCATAGTTGATAAATTTCGTAAAATTTATATTAAAAAAATTAAATTAGAAGCATGAAACTAATTATACCGGGCTTATAATAATTGGGGGGATAGAAAAAAAAAAAAAAATTGAGCTTTATTTCAAGTTTGATTAGAGTAATTCAATGTGCATGTGGAGAGAAAAGTTTATCGACGAGAAAAGCTCAACGCATGTAGCTGGATCACTAAAGATTGGATCAATAAACAGACCAGATGAGCTCATTAGCACGTATCATCAAATGATTGCAAAGGGAAAAAGAGAGATATAGGGCTTGGTTGACTGTGTAAAATTTAAGGGAAACACACGAGAGATATAGCTAAAGTGTTGAAGCCGTTAATTTGAAATTCAACGGGGCGTAACCGCTGGTCAGTGGTTTTTACAGTCAGTCCTTTCCAACAGATAGTTGGATACTTTTGATAACCCATGGGAAGTTGTTTTCGACAAAATGTCGAAAAATTATACTACCCTATTCTAACTTTTACAATGCATTCAACGGATAAACATACCAAGTGAATTACATTTTTCTTTTTACTATTTTTATCATTTCACTGACTTTCGAGTGTGAGAATATAAAAATAAATCAAATTAAGGTTAACATTTTATCTATTTTAATGAACAAAAATTCATTACGTTCTCATTAATTTTAATTGAATTTTTTTCACAATAAACAAGTATTTTTTATTTTTAACAAAAAATTGAAGATAAAAATAAGATTATAGAGGAATCTGGTCATCTTGACATTTTTTTTATGCTGAAAATAGTAATACTTGTTTATATCTTCGATATTTCATTTTAAAATTTTCGGAATATAGAATTTAAACTTCCAGGTCATAGCATTCAAGTTGATGCAGTTTCCGGTTGTAAGCTTTTTCCGCTCAACGTTGTGTGTATCTCAACACAGAGTATTTTTCTATTTTTGTATATAAGCGTATCATAAATTCGACTCAGCATAGAGTCTATATGTATAGCAACTTTCACTCTTTTTTCTTTTATTATTTTCACTCTTTTTTCTTCTTTTCATCTAACCCATTCTCCACATCATGACCATCCTCGGCAGTACTTGTTTTATGCTCTTCGGACAGAAACCTGGTTGGGTAATTCTGCAATGCGGTTGAAGTTACATATAGGTACGCTTTTCCTATCCTATACCCAACCTGATCTCATGTTTTCTATACTCACAGAGATATTTTATACCATCCAATACCAACACATTATAAAAATGCTCATACAAATATATGTTGGAGCTGCTTTTTACATGAAACAAAAAAAACAACCAAAAATGTTTCGTACAAAAATTTGTATATTCCAGACAAGTTATGAAGACTTTTCAAAAATTTAAGAATAAACTTGGTTAAATATTTTTCGTCTTTTGCATTTTGAATCCACTGGTAAATTTATTATTTATAATTCATAGCAAAAATTTTTTCTATATAAATTAAACTAAACTTTTTAGAAGTTGAATGAATCCTTTTCAAATAAATTTCACGCACTAGTAGAACAGGTCAATAAATAGTCAGACGCATAAGCTTTGAGTCAATATTAACTGTAGCGCTAAATTGCTTTGTATATTTTAAAATAATTAAAAACCAACAACCCATTTTTTCAAATTAAATTTTATATTTTTAATTAAAAAATTTATATTTTTTTTATTTTATTAATATTTTATTGTTTATGAAATTTATCGAATTTATAAACGAAAAAATTAGATTTTTATTTTGTAGTTTGTACCAATTATTGTCCTGAAAAAAAAGGGAAAAAATTATTTAGATTTATTTATTGTGGAAAAATTGAACATATTTAAAGATAATAATGCTAATTTTCTCTTGACCATGTTTGTATAGCAAAGAGGTTGTAGGTTGTTGTTACTCTTGATATAATTTATTACGGTTAAATCAAAAATATGGGCGGTAGCATGTTGATACATGAAGGAGAGTTGGATGAATGGGTTTGCTGAAGATCCGGTACCAGTAATAATTTATCTCGCGACAGATTCACTCAGTAATTTAACTTTCAATATTTATATTTAGAATTAAAATCGATTATCTGAGAAAATATTCAGCACAAATTAAGGTCAATATTTCCGCAATCAAAATGAACTAACAGCCACCGTCTAGATCTTGATATAACTTTAAAAAATAAATCGTAAAATATTTATAATAATTAAATGTTAATTTCAATATCAGCTCGACAAAGCTTTGCAATAGCTTGCTTTTAGAATTTATTAATAATCTAAAATCCCTCGACAAATTGTTCTTGGCTAGTTTGAAATTTCATACTGCTGAAAAAATACTTTATTCTGTTGAGATTTTCATTTATTATTTAGTTATAATAACCGTCTTGAATTTTTAATAAATAAAGACTCAACTTTTATTGTTACAACAAAAAGAAATAGTATAATTTCTTTGATAGCAGCCGAGAACAATTGCAGTTCTGGAATAAATGAAGAAAAAAGTATGAAATTAAGAAGTAACGTTGGAACAATAATAAAATTTTTTTTAAAAATATAGCCGACCTCTTGTTATGACATTGAGGTCAATGACGTACTTATAGGAAAGAAAAAAAAATAGACGTGACGTATCACTTGGTACCTCAGTGTGTAATTATTCACGTTTTTTTTTTTTGACAAAGATTACAAACTAAAATTCATAAAATTCTTTGATGCTCTATTGCAAAGTGTGACAAATACGGCAATGACTTGTCATGTAAAAATTAATCTCATCTTGAAAAATTTTAGCATACACTTTTATATATATATTCACTTTCAATATATTATCAGCTTAAAAAGAGGTCGTCATTTTAAAAGTCATCGTTATAATCCAAGCCTCATAATATGCTCTAATTATTCAAATATAATGTCTTAAATTTTTCTTTAATTATAACGTTGAAAGAATATTTTTTAATGACTCAAATGTGTGTTAAAAATTTAATGATTATTATTAAATTATTTGTGAACAACACTGAGCTTGAAAAATAAAATTCATTATACAGTGAGTAGTAAAATATTGATTGACATCTTTCGATAATAATTTATTGACAGAATAAAAACCACAATGTTTTGACTTGTTGAGTTGGTCAAAGCGTAATATTCTGTCACTGATACTGACATGAATCAATTCAGCATAAGCCTGAGTTGCTAAGCCCACGTGCAAGATGAAGATACAGTTTGCATTGATTATTATGCATCTAAACATCAAAACCACTTGGAGATGTTGCTGGTATCTTCAAAGTTGTCCAAAAGTCATTCCAATTGGCTTGTCGCAAAAGCATCACATCGTTAATCGTATCTCACATGATGGCTAACATGATACCCTCACCTGATAAAACAGAATATTTTTCAAAATTTAAATCAATTTATATTCTGACATATGACTGACAACTGTCATGACATTAATTTGTTAAACATTTTAAATTTTAAATTTGTTTTATCAGCAAATTTTTGTTAACTGCCATGCTACTTGTAGTTAATTCAAGCTTTCGAGCTTTCATTCATTCCAATCTAAATTATTAAAAACTAATTAATTAATTAATTAATTAATTAATTAATAACTTTCAATAAAATTTGTTTTATCTACTTGAATTTTTCCAAATATATTTTTTTATAAATGAAAAACACAAGTTTTATTTTGGATGTTAGATAAATCGATGATAAAAAATGATACGAATTTTTTTTTTCCATTACAATCATAACCGAGTCATATCGCGTATTCTCGTTCACTTTGATTTTTTTTATTCTTTTATTTTATTCTCCACGTGCCAATAGAAGTTACAGGAAATTATGTCTGGTTGGTGTGTTGGTGTGTTGGGGTGTGTGTAGTATATGTAAAAGTCTCGAACGGTCTGACTACCCATCATAGTTTGTGGTGCTAGAAATTTTCATGACATCCAAGCGTTATACGACACTTTGAATTTTAATCAAGGGGAATGCAAACTTCAGTCACCTTTTACCCTCATTCCTATCACTAAATTCAACCCTTTTTTTTCGGGTTATTTTACAAGGATCTCATGAAGTACTTTTATGAAGCCTGTAACATGTAGTTTCGAGGTCAGGATATTTTATATATTTATTTATAAAATTCTAGCCTCAATTCAACAACTAATATGGTTATTCGAATTCGAGTGGTTTTACGAATATTGCTTTGGCATTGTATACATGTATTTTGCACATATATAACACATGAGAATTCAAGCACTTTGATAAATCATAACACAAGATGTTATTGGCTGAATTTTCAACGAAGGTACTTTACCGAAACCAAACAACTGGGTTTTAGGAAAATCGGTTATCTTAGATGTATATGTATATTTACAACGTGCTACTTCATGTATGTCTATATTTTATACTTTGCTATACTTGAAATTTAATTTAAACTTTCAAATTTTAAGTTGGTGTAACTTTTTGATATACGCATTGAGTGACTAATATCTGCGAGTGATGGATTATGATTTTATGTTACAGTTGAATTATTAAAACAAAAATTCAATGTAATTTTTAATTAAATAATTTATTTATTATTAACTAGTCGGCAATAACTGGCTTTGCTTGTTAATATGTTTATGTTTTTTCGTCTTTAAAAAGTCTTATGCTATCGCACGGGGTCTCCCAAGCGCTTATATATGTCATCAGTTGTTTATTATTGTTATAAACAAACGCAAAGGTAAAAAATTAAATAAAAAATATTTTTATGTAGTTTAAGATGTTCTTTATCCGATGGATATTCCAAAAATACTGTGCAACGAATATTTTCTGTGAAAGAAAAAGTTTAAACTTGATTAATTTTTCAATTTACAAATTTACAGCTTTTTTTTTATTATTTTTAATAATTTTTTTTTACCATAAATATATTCGTTGCACAGTATTTTTGGAAAACCCGTCGAATAAAAGACATCTTAAATTATCGGAAAATATTTTTTATTTAATTTTCTACTGTTGCATTTCTTAACAACAATAATAAACAATTGGTAACATGTGTAAGCGTTTGGAAGACTGCGCGACAGCATAAGACTTTTTATCGTTTACCAGGTAGCCTGCCATATGACGATTATTATTCATTTCTTTTTGATGATTAAGATTTTCATTTATTATTATTCTTCTAAGTTTTTCCTAGAGAAGAAAAATTGAGTTTTTTTTTTTGACATTGTATTGTTGTTTTTATACTTGAACTTGTTTCATTTTACGTTACAAGATTTTTAGAATTGTATTACTATTACTTTGGTTGAAAGTGAACATTTATTTTTATTACTATTGTGGGATATTATTTTGAAAGAGAATATTCTAAAGAACAATCAATTTCGAGATATAAAATAAAGTATGAAAAAAATAATATATATATAATACAAATGGCATTTGTAAACGACTCATGCCAATCTTATTCAACTTTAAGTTTCAAGTGTTTCATAAATCTTTCTTTCACAGTAAGAAGAAGCAATATTGTGTTTTCTCTTTGCAAAATATACAGAAACATACTTTAGATAATTTTAATTTTTTTTTTTATCTTGACGTGCAATATATAATCAGTTTAATTTTACTTGGAGGCTCACTGTGATATGAAAATTTTAACCATTTATAAAATTTCATTTCTTTGCTTGAATTTATAATTTTTTTCAACAACAAAAGCTTTGTCTTTTTAATAAATTTATCATTTATTTTTCAATAAAAATGTTTAAATTTATTCTTCGTTGATTTCATTTACTTTTTTTATTATTTTATTTTCTTTATATTAAATATTAACAGTCACTTTGAATGTTACGTACGTAAAATAGACTCGTGGCATATTCTCCGTAAGAATTTCTATATAATTTAGGAAAACTACTCAAATTTTCTGTATTAATTCGGTGAAAACTAAAGCTCTCAGTGTTTGATAAAGCTTTAGATTATTAATTAAAGTATAAATTATAACCAACAATAAAAAAAATTTGCATAAAAATTCAGTTACTATTTTCACCGCTAGCATTCGCATGTTTTTCGCAAGTGCTTTTTACCAACTGAACATTTAGAAGCCGTGGAAAATGGATTTTCTTTACTGTTCTAAACCAGTCGAGTCTCTAGTCACTGCTAGTCTCTGCTATGCTAGTCACTGCGTTGAGTTGGGTTTTGTTACGTGAATTTGCCTAAGAGGCTTCACGCCATCCATGACTCCAAGGTACTCAATAAGATTGATACCTTGCTGGTCACATCGGTTGATCCGATGGGCTGGTTGTCATTTGTGGTGGCGTAACAAAATTTCAACACATTCATCGCAGGCTAGCAAATAATTAAATCAAAAATTAAATAATTCCACTACCAAAAATACACCAGCCCATAAATTATCTCTTCTATTTTTTAAATTATCAAAGTGGAAATTTAATTTATTCCTTTGTCAATTTCCAGAGAGGCTTGCCATGATGCCTGGACACAATTGAGGTTATCACCAATGTTTGGATGTATTTGTCCAGGAAATCAAATTAAAAAACGATGTGACAAAATATTTTCCACAGTCAATCATAATCCATGCATCGGTAAGTTATTTGTAATACTATTCATGTCATTTAGTTGTTTAGTAAATTTCATGCGAATCGATATGAACTCATGACTGGGTAATAATTATTGTCATTAGAAGTATTCGTTATCTTATCGTTGAAGTAATTATATATCACCTCATTGAGACTGTTGGTGTTGTGTTTGTGATGAAAAAAAAATATATATCATTAGTTGTTAGCCGAGAGAAAATATAATTTTTATAATAAAATTATTTTTTATTATTTCAATTGATTAATGCATTATTGTTGTAAATTATAGAGAATAAATTATTGATCCTGGAGTAACAAATAGAATTTTGTTATTTAATAATTAAAAATAAAATACATACTTTCTATTATTACGGAAAATAATAGTTTTAATAATTCATGTGAATTATTTCATATCTTGTTACAAATCGATAGCAGTATGGCAGATGATGATAATAATTTTTAAAAATTAATTTCGATTAGCATAATATGATATCCATTTAATGACAAATAAGTGAATGATTTAAATTATAAAATTAGTAAATGATATTATCATTTTGATTGTTCGATGTTTGTTTGATGGGTTTGTAATTACCATCTGGTCAATTCACTGAACGTCAAGTTATTAAGCAAACAGAATAATGATTTTCATGATATAAATATCATATTACACGAACCAGGATCAGTGATTTATCATATTTGCATAAAATCAGAGTTCATTATATACATTTACCAACTTACTTGGTTTATACAATTGCGCCAAGTCATTTTTTACTGATATATATCAAACCAGTTAAACAAATCTTCATGATTTCATGTTTTTTTTTTTTTTTTTTTTTTTTACATAAAATTTACAAATACAAAATTCAAAATTTTATAAACTTATAAATATACATTTTTTTTGTACAATCAAAATCGTATTTTACAAAAATCATTGAAAAAATATTCATTTTTTATTTATCATTGAACAAATTCAATTCACTTTCTGCCACATTTATATCGATATCATCGTGATATTATTATTATTAATATTACTATTTTTTTATTTCTTACAATGTCGAGCACAGCTGTAGGGTATGAATATGAATGAGCAACATCCATAGCAATCTCAACGGGATAAGTTTTTTTAAAGAATTTACTTTTATCGGAAAATGTGTGGCTTTTCGTTTGGGTCGGAACCATTTGGGGAATCGAAAAAAAAAAAAAATAAATATTATGTCGGCTCGACAGGGGGATAGATTCGAAGAAACTAAGATAAATAGAAAAAAAACTATAAAATTGTGGATGAAAAAGACAATGAAAATTTAGTTATCATGGGTTAATATTGATTTTAAGTTGTTGTTATTATTTTGAATATTAAATTTATTCAAATTTAACAGAAATTTTTATTTGTTTGGTTGTTATTTTATTCATCATCAATTGCGTCAATAAAATATTAACAAGATAAATAATTTAATTTGAATTTACTCACTAAAAAAAAATTAAATGACACAATATTTAAATTCCATGTACAGAAGTTTTTTTTTAAATAGGTTGCTTTAATTTTATCATAATAGAAGGCTCCATTGATCAATCGATGGCTATAGATTATGAATAATTATATAAAGTATTTTTTCAAAAAAATATTTTGCAATGCGTCACGTTTGCACGAGTCACTGTAGTATAAACCAATCTAAAAATAAATTCTACGCATGGCTATTGAACAATTAAGCTTTCGGATTTCACTCTACTTTAAAATATGCTAAAAAAAAAAATTATTATTTGATGATGTTTAAATGAATTTTACTCTGACATTGTTACACAGCTTCTGTTGATATATTCACATTCAATTTTAATTTTCAATTATTTTTTTTTTAAATTTATATTACTGCAAAATCATGGACAAATTCAAACCCCAAGTTATCCACATGCTCTGATTATTTTTACTATGTGGAAAAAAAAAAAATTTCCAGGTCTGTTGAACAATTATATTTCAAATAAAAAATCATGAGAGCAGAAGGATAAACTCCTAGTTGAATGAGAACAAAAAAATTAATATAAAAAATACTTGTTAAAAGAACAAAAAAAATTAATAATAAAAATTTTGCTTGATGTAGGTTTTTGTTTTCACTATTGTTTTATTTGTTTTATTTATTTTTATCGTTGATTTTTTATTTTTTCTGTAACTGACAACTATCAGAGTACTTGAAAATATTTAAATAAAAAAAAAACTGCGCTTATATGTTTGCATGAGCTTTTTTTTGCCCAACTGCATGTCAATGTGCTTTTTTTTTTTTGGTAAATTAATATTTATATCTTTGAATTTATTTATTGTGTTTGCAACTTTTAGCGATGGAATTTGTGCTTTTTTTTTTTTTAACATTATGTGTTGATTTTTTTTTAAGAAAAACATTACACATATCATTTTCATACTCGATCAAAGCAAGTAATACGTTATCATCAATAAATCATGTTGAAAATAAACCCAATTAATTTAATTAATTTTGAGACTTTAGTGGAATTGAAGTGACAATAATTTTAAATTGTCTTATGTTAAGCTGGGTTATAATTTCTACATGACAATTAAATATCACAATAATTCATTTTATATTTTCTCATAATAATTTATTACTCTTCATTTCAAAATTATATTAATTAATTAGTATTTATTTCAAAGTATTTTTTTAATTTATACAAGACTTTATGACAATTTCAAAAGCATGAATAGTTCTTTTTCTCTTTCTGCAATTTTACTTGTCAAGTTTTTATAATTTTTTCATCTCAAGAGAATTTAAAAATTTCTTTTTTACTAAGTAAATAAATATTTTGTAATATAGTATATCTCAAACCAAAGACCGAAAATTTGTACAAGTTGATAAAAGCCCCGGGGAGACCTATGTAACTATTCAAATTTGGATGTCCTTCATTCACTCTTACAACTCAATTGAAAGTGCAGCTAAATTTTAAACTTGAAAAACAAACTTTTCTCTGACACTTTATGATTTTCTAGTTACTAAAGAAAAACAATGAAACTTGTTGTTTCATTAAATATTCATTATAATCGTGACGTAACATCTTAAGTACATAATTTTACAAATTTTTTTCTATTATTATTTCTACTTTGTTTTATTCTTTTTCGATTTTATTGTTTAATTATTTCTTTATTCTTTTGATCCAAAATTATCTTTGACATAGTCTTTTTCTTTATATACTTTGTTGAGATTTTTTTTTTCATTTTTTACTCTATTTTTTACCATGAGAAAATTTAAAAAGCAGGTAATTTTTGACCGTATATATATTCACGAGAAGCAAACGAGGTCGTGGCTCACGGGAAAACCAAGTGAGTCGTTCTTCATGAAAATCCAATTTAAAGCTGACTGAACTCCTCAGGTTATTCTATTTTTCGCTTTTTTTTTTATTCACAAAATCAAGTACTCATTCTTGTATGAATTCATTCATTCATAATTTCTCTTATTAAAAAAAAAAAAACAATGAAAAAAATATGTACATTTTTAAAAGAATCTTTTTTTTTATTAAATAATTTCAACTCCATCAACTTCGAAAAATATTATCATCATCATCATCATCATTATCATACAAATAGAAGAAAAAAAATTACAAATTGCACGAAATTCATCATAAAAGTACACTGATAAAATTTTTTTAAAAATGATTTGTCAATTTTTTGAGTATTTAAAACTCAATTACTCGAATAAATGAAAAGTTTTTAAATTATAAAGAAAAATAAATTTCATAGTCTTTAAATTACATGATAATTCAAATATGAAATGAAAATTTTTTATCAGTGGCATAATAAATATATTAGCTTGTAAATATTGATTAGAATAAAAAAAAAAAAAATATAAAATTTCGTATACGCCCGGGAATCATTTCTTCTGTGTTTCAGACTATCTGCCTTCGTCCGTGTCCGTTGATCTATCGGGAACGGATTCTGCCCTATATCCATACGACCCCCAACAGGAGAACTTCCAAGAGATCTGGTTGCCCCCAACCAGTATGTATCCCTATTTTTTATTCCCAGCGACATCGCGTACCTATAACGATCCAAATGACAATGATCGTCATCGTCACGGTCATTATGGTTTACCAGAACAACCGGGTATATATGGTACCATTAAAAATAATCCAAGTAATAATTATGATAAACATCAAACAAAAATAACAGATGTCAATCGTAATAAATTAAATAATATAAATGAACAACAATTATATTATCCTGATAATAAAAATATAGGATTAGAACGCGATAATAATCATAACTATCCTCTATTAGTATCTTCACCATCAGTTCCTTATTATTTTTCTACTTTATCAACAATATTTTCCACTTCTTTACCAAGTTATCCAAAGCATGAACGTGATCCTGATCAACGTCAATCAATTAATCCTTATGAGCATGATAAAAATAATATGCACAATAAATTAATGCACAATCGTCATGATAATTATAAATATCATGACAATTATCCAAATGCACCATCCAACGTAGAAAACAACAATGACCCAGCACAATCAGCACACCAACAATTTGGCACCAACGTATTTGCACCAAGACCTATCTTCAATCGGATCAATCAAAATGATGATGATACATTGAAGAATTATTATGGTCTACCAATTGATCAACTATTTAATCTACGAAAAGCTTTTTATGGCTTTGTTGACCAAGGTTCGTGAATGAATCAATTTAACGTCAATTCAATTGGTCAATTAATATTTCATCTATATATTCAAGTATTTTATTATTTATTTTCATGATTGGTCGTGTGAAAAATAGCATTTTTTTATTTTATTTTGATGGATTAGATTTTTATATTTACTCCATCATTTTTGAGCTTTTTTTTTTTTAATTTTTTTCTATTTATATCGATGATGGATTTATTTGCCAACTATTATCAATTTTATTTGGGAAATATATTTTTTTAAATGAACCTTGGATCGATGACTGTTATAGAAAAAAAATAATTATTTAAAGAAAAAAAATTATCAAGTTAATTATAAGAGTGTTTTAATCTAGTTTATTATTAGTATTAAAAAATTATTTAGTAAAATTAAAATGATATTTAAAATTGAAACGAATAATGATAATTTACAGTGAAAATAATATCAAATCCTGATAATTCAACGAGCTATGAAGTTATGGAATCACAACTTGAAAATCCGTTAATTGATACGGATCATCAGGATCTCTATGCACTTAAACAATTGGCATTACCTGGACTTCGTCATCGGCCTTATCATCGTCAGAACCACACTGATAATCAAGGAGGTAAGTTATTCATTCAATTATCTAATTATTTTTCAAAGCTTTTACATATAATTCCAAATATCCAAGAAGTCACGTCATAATTTTTCTTGCAAATTAGTTTTTATCTTATCCATTTATGAACACGTTCCAATAATTGAAGAAAAAAAGTCTTTTTATTAACCTAAAAATGTGTTGCCTATCAAAGACATACCAGTAAAATTGAAATAAAAAAATCGGATATTAAATAAATGCAGTATTTTTCTATGATCATTAATCAGTGTAAACTGAATATAAATCAGGATACTTATATTTAACAAAGAAGTTAATATATATTCTGGATGAAAGGTCATCTACATAATACGTCTTATCTCGAGTTATACAACTATGATGATGGTGATCATGCAATTTACCATCAGTAAAATTGATCACGTCTATTGTAAATGATACTGAATCATGATGCTGCTCTATGTACATTTTATATATTGTTGTTATATGATATAACCCAACTTTATCTTTCTTTTGTGAATTCTAAAGGTGATGGTAATGATGACCAAGCCAAGATCAATATCAACTATTCATTTTATTTTTCATTTGCAATTTTCAAGTCTCAGGGGAATTTTAAACATATAAAATACAATAAAAGTTGAACGAGAAAGATAATAATTAATGTTTTTTAGTTTTATCATTCAAATTTTGCTTGTGCTTTTATTGTAAATTGTTATTCTCTTTTAATTCATTTTTTTTTCTTTTATTTTGTGTGGTGAATTTAAATATCGAATCTTATGGAAAATAAATTACAATGAGAGATACATATGCGTATTTTAGAATCTGCCTTTTTTTTTATTATTTTATTTGTTTTTTTTTTCTATTTTATTTTCATTCTTCCACGCTCGTATAATCTACAAATCTTTGTTGAAGTTAATGGCTTTCGATTACCTAGTATACTGGTACCAAACTTTTATGACTTGGTTTATTATCAAAAAAAAATAAATAAAATATACATAATGTTTTGCATTATAGATACTGTTTTGATCAAGCAAAATATAAAGTTAATAATGATATTTACTTAATGATATCGTTAAAGTATGAGGTATATTTTTTTGAATATTAAATTTCATATCAGAGCAATTTTAATAAATGATATTCATTGTTTTTACGTTTTTTATTTAACAAACTTACTATGATTTATCACAAGATGGTTTAATTTAATTTAAACTCTGATGATAGTTGTCTTATTTTCACGTAGTTTTGAAGATCTTATATATGCATCCGGTCGTGATTTCACTTAAAGACAACTGCTGACTGTGTGGATATACTTACTATGATAATAAAAAAAAAAGAAATAAATTGTAGACGAGCAACGCCAAAGGCATCTTAAAGTCTTTCACTAAAATCATGAAAAACTTTTACCTAACTTTTCATCATCTTTTTGAGTTTGATATTTTAAAAAAAAAAAAATTCATAGCGATAACGTTTAAAAATTGTTTTTTTTTTTTCTCAGTTCAATTTATCATAATTTTTTTTTTTTTTATTAATCGATCATTAACCTTAGAAACTTCATTGAATTTTTCATCTTTTTTTTAATTTTGAAATGATTAGAAATAATTCTGAAAATATTTATTGAAAACTCCTATATTTTTACGAAATTAAATGTTTTTTTTTCATTTAATTTTATAGATTCTTATCATCTAACTCGTTAAATTTTTTCTTCTACTAAAAATATAATATTTAATTAGAAATAAAAATATATTATATTTTTTTATTTATCAAATTTTATATTGATATTTTCAATCCACGTATTTCAATTAGCTGAATCATGATACAAGTAATTTTAATTAAAAAAAAAAACAAATATAGCAATTTTAACCAGCAAACGTTTGTAGAATAAACTTCACAGTTTATTTTGTCCACAATTTTTATTTTAAACAACAAAAAATGAGACAAAGTAGTCTTATGAAAACACAAGAGTTCATGTGGTTTTTTTATTTCATTTTTCATATTTCTTTTCATCCAAAAGCTTGCAATTCTATAACAATTTTTTTGTTAATCTTTTTTTTAATACTTTTCTATTTGTTTTTAAATATTAATATAAATTTTTTTTCTTTATGTTGCCTGCGGTTATCGAGCATTCTCTATTATTCAACACCATCTTGTACTTTTGACAAAAATTTAATTGCCTTTTAATGGATATCAAGGTTAAATATTAACAACCAATTGTTATCCTTCAGGTAATTCAACTCAAGTAAAATACGATGATGAATATTGTTTCATAATGGCAATGAAGCTATTTTTTATCTTCTATTTTCAAACAAAGATTTTAATCGAAATAAACACAACTGTTTTGTTTATTCATGTTGTTGTCTGGTTGTGTCATTTATCACTGTATTTACTTGAAAAACAATGACATACTAAACACAATGAATTCAACTGTTATTGACTTGAATAAAAAATAAAAAATATATAAATATTTGAATAGCAACAACAACAGAAATAAACACAAGATCATTAGGCTCAACTAGGTAAAAAATTTAAACTCCTCAATCATTTTTATTTGTTTAAAAAAAAATAAAATGAAAAATTTTAAAATTATTCTAAAAAAGATTCAAAATATCCTTAACGTTCCTGAGATTGTTTTCATTCAGAACTTATTACGAATAATTTTTTTCTATTTTCTGTAATGGTTATAAGGGTTGAGCTCTAAGTGGATAAAATTCGATTTACCATTACTGGCTTTTCCATGAATACCCATTTCGGTAAATAGTTTCGACTAAACCCCAGTGTAACGAGAGACTTTTAAAAATTCTTTACCATTCAGTTTTCTATCGTAGATTTTTATTTTTTTATTTTATCTATTAAAAGAATATTACCGTATATTAAAAAGCTTTTATTTTCGTTTTATTTCATTGATTGTTTTACGTGACAAATTTGTTCTTTTTTTATTTATAAATTTTGTTGATTTTAATTTTTTTTTTTATTTATTCATTTAAATTTTTGTCTGAGAAGATATTTTTTGATTTTATTAATGTAAATTTGCCGAGATGATTTTGTATTCTCTTTAGAGTTTGACAAGGGATGCAGACGAATGAAAAAAAATGAGGTAAAATGACTTACTTATAAGCTCGTGACACTGGGGGTTCAAAAGGCTACCTTGAAGAGCATGAAAAATTTGAAATCATGTCTTTGACTTCTTGAGACTTTTCTTCTTTTTTTTAAATTTTTTTATATTATATAAAATGGCTTTTTGCATTATCATTGATATGACCTATAAAACCAACAACTATTTTTCAATAAAAAACTAAAAATTAATTTAATTAGAAAATTTTTCGTTATGTATAAGTTTTATATCATTATTATTTCGAAATTGATAGCTATCTTTTCCTTGATATTTTATTTATACTTTATAACTTTGATGTTTGATATTTTATGATCAATTACAGTGTTCACAGAAGTGTGGTTAAATCAATATCCAAACTTTTAACAAACTTGATGCTGATATCTTTGAGATAATTGCATTTCAAAGGTTCAATGAAATGAGAACTCTTGAAATATTTGACTAATGATTTCCACTTCATCTATGTTATATTGGATGAATTTATAATTGATAATATGTCCATTTCCATATTTATAATAATAAATAAATTTATATTTTTTATATTTCAGATTATATTAATACTGGCATTGATACAGATAAAACAATTTTTCAACCGATGAAATTAGTGCTTACTAGTACATGTCATCACGCCTATCAACTTTGCAAGTGAGTTGAAAATTCTATTAACTATTTACTAACTTCTAATTTTTAATTTGAACCAAGTTAATTAGTCATTAAATATTATTATAGAAATCAAAAGTCCATGTCAAACATTTATAATTCAAAAATAAAGTTTTCTGTCTGACAATCGCTTGACTTATACTACTGAAATATTCAATGTACTAATTTTTTTTCTACATAAACTTATTAAATATATTTATAATACTTAACGGAATATTAAAATAAGTATTATAATATTTATAAAATACTGAAAAATATATATTTTTTTTAATAAATAATTTTTATATTAAATATATTTTTAGGAATGACTCCGAGTGTCAGGGACTTCTTCAACCAGTCCTAAATCAATGTGACCTGGCAAGCTGTTCTCGTAATGAATGCATGAATGCTCTCCAACATTTTTACAAGAAAGCCAACGATTTGCACTCAATGGAAATTGCATTTTGTCTCTGCAAGTTAGTATAATATTTTTAAAACTCATCAATTTATTAAATTCATTTGAAAAAAAAATTCAATTTGACGTTTAAAAAAAAAAACAAAATATATATCAGGCTATTAAAAAAAGGACATAAAAGTCGTAGAATAAAATTGACAATACTAGTGAATTTTATTGTTACATGTCAGAATTTTTTTTTAATTAATTCTCCATTAAATCCTGGAGGAAAAAAAATATATTTAATGGTACTTTTAAATTCTACATGCTACCAATTAGACTACTGATTTCTTCTCTTTCGTCTTGGAGAATTTAGAAATTAATCTTCAGTCAAAAACATTTTATTTATTTCAAAAGATTTCTTCCGTAGTGGTCATCATTAGTTTGTTTAATTTCAAAGATATATCATTTAAATATTAGTCATTAAATTTAATGCTCCTTGAATAGTAAGTGCAGCTTGAAAAGCACTTTTCTCTTTCATTTTTTACTCTCGAAATCCGTCTGATAAATAATATAATTGGCCTATGAGCTTATTAAGAACATAAATACATATTTTTCAATATCTTATGTTTGAAAAAAAAATATTAAACAAACATTAGACTAATTAATTATTAAAATTAAAAGAAAAACGAATGCCAAGTATATTTTCCTATTTTATTTGATATTAATTTACATGAAATTTGTATGTTGCATTTTAAAATTGATGAAAAAATTAAAACACAATGCCAATGAATAGCTTTGTCTTGAATATTTTTCATCTTATAGTTATTACAAGAATCGTCGTGAATTGTTTAGTTTGTTTTGGGGCTTGTATGCTCGTTTTTTTTTTTTTTTTTTTTTTTTTTTTTTTTTTTTTTTTTTTTTTTAGTCTTTTTTTTTTTTTTTAATTTCTCTTTTTAAGAACAAAACAAGCGAAAAAGTGCAGATAAAGTTTTTTATTTCTTTATTTTTTTCAAGTTTATGAAGATAAAACTTTAGATTATTATATTGACAATGGTACTTGAAAAATAATTACTGTATTTTTAAGTTTTATTAATATTATTTAATTGTACATAAAAGCACTACTTACATAAAAGCTACAGACTTTTTATGCAAGCTTTTTATTATATTTTGATGTTGACTTTTTTTTATATTAATTTTGTATGTAATTCAATGGGATTTTTAGGCTTATTATAAAGCTTTTTATGATAAATTTTTTAAAGTTTTTAAGAATATTTAAGCAATAAAAAAATAAACAGTAATTTTTTTTTTATTTGAATTTTTTAATGAGTAACAAAGTCAAAATGACTGCACATACGTTTCTAGTAAAATTCTAAGATGAGAATTAACATATTTGTTTTCTCGCTCAAACAAATTGTAGTAAATAAATAATTATTAAATTTTTGTCCAAAAAATTTTAATGAATAAATTACAATATCATAAGTTATCGTCCCGTATAAACATGACATAGTTTTAGTCTTGAAAATTTTAATTTCCTGAGCTAATTATCAAGGAGCTTTTCTATTTAACATTGGTATTTTATCAAACTGATTTTCATATTAATTGAAAATTTTTATTCTTTTCATTTATAATCTATTGTTGTTTATGTATTTTTTTTTCGTATAGAAAAACTCAGGACAAAGAGGATGAATGCATAACTGCTCAAGAGAAAATGCATCCAGTTTGTGCTCAAGGTCATGATCTTGCTGAATTACCAACTTGTCATAGTTTAGCTGAGGCTTGTCGTGAAGACAAAATGTGCAGGTTTGTTATTTTTTTTTTAATTTTAAATATTTATAATTGGTAAAATAATAATGACAAGAAAATTATGATTCTATTTTTTAAATATTTAAACAATCATTATCTTTTTTTTTCATAAGAAAAATTTGATTTAATTTTTAGAAAATTTATTATAAATTATACAATTAAAAAGAGTAATATTGAAAAATGAAAAAAAAATTCGAGTATCCTCTTGTCTTCAATTTTTTAATGCTGTATGGTATTGATTTTTTATCAACTTGAAGTTTTTTATTACTTTTTTTGTCTATCAATACCATCAGTTTGATTGACTCGCATTTTATTTAAATTTTCATATATATTTTGATTTTTTATTAATTTTCATTCTCAAAGTGCTTTCCAATTGACATAACATTTATTGAATAATTTTTTTCTTTCTTTGTAATAATGTTGTTGAATAAATATGATACTCAGTGGTATCAATGATATTAAATGAAATTAAATATAATTGTGGTAAATAGTAAATGCAGATGAATGAATTTGTATAAAATTTAAATTTAAATTCCAAGAAATTTCATAAACAACTAATAAATAAAAATAAATTCAAATGAGAAGTTAATTATAATTTGAATATAAACTTTCTTCCACTAATTGAAAATCATTATTGAGTCGAATATTATAATTTATTTGATGGAAAAATAAACAATCCAACTGATGTTAAAGAATCAGGTTGAATTTGTTTTTTATTTTAAATTTAAAATACATTATTTAAATTAATTATATTCTTTTCGATAATGAATAAAGTAAAATATCATTTAATAAATAATTTTTAGCATTTTAAAAATCGTAATTATAATTTTTTTTAATTATTTTAATTCTGTTGTTTTATGTACTAGAATAAAATTGGAGCATTATGAACAAAGTTGTGCTGTAGATAGTATGACAAAGAAGTGCGCCGGTCCACCAGCAGATTGCAGACGAGCAATGCTTGGTATTCTAGGCACTGAGTTGAGGTCAAATTGTGCTTGTAAAGGTACTGACCTAACGCAGCTTTATGATTGTCTGGGATGGCAACGTTTACTCTGGGTCAATCCATGCGTCGGTAAGTTTGATAATTAACAAACAAAAAACACATCAACTTACTGTATTATTTTGCTCTTGAAGTAAACAATTTGTATACAGTTTTAAAGTTTAACTTCAAAACTATATAGCTTGTTTCATTTGTCATCTTGACTGAAAACCTTCCGGCGTTTTATACATTTAGATGTCGTCAAAACAACAACTCGACAAATGATGATGTTTGTTTATTTCTAATCTTCAAAACAGTTATGCTATTTGATTCTTGAAATGAGACTTAAAAAAAATATAAAATTCTCATTTCAACGTAATGACACTCTTCATGTTTACTTAATTTAAATTCGACTTCTTTTTTTTTTTTATTAGTAAATTTTTCTACTACTTCTTGTGTCAAGTTTTGAAAGTTTAAGAATTTTTTTTTTTTTGTTTTTAAAACTCCAATCTTATTAGCAGGTCACCTGGAATATTCTTGTCATCTAGCTATTCAATATTCATTACAAAAAAGATGAAAAAAAAAAGTCAGTCTTTACGAGTAATAAAAAACTGAAATTCTATTTTATTTTTTTCAAGTCATATAAAATTTAAAATAAAAATTATTCGAAGATGGATGACCTTTATTATGTCGAAAGTTTGTTTTTCGAATGGCGAATAAATATAAAAGTAGAATTTAAAAAAAAATTTAAATCCCTATTTTTTTATCAATTAAAGAAGATAGAAATATAATAAAAAAATTAGTATTCCAGAATTGGGTTTGAAGATGAATCGCAATTACGACTGTAAAGTACGAGTGCAGCCCCGTAGGACTTATTGATCAAAAAGTTGTAAAAGCATAGCCTGAAACTGAAATAAAGAGGAGTTGTTAAAGAGCTAGTATAAAAAAGGGATAAAAAAACTAGGCATTTTCCAGGTAGATATGTAATTTAGATAAGAAACTGCTCCAGCACAGCTCCAGCAGAATTGTGAATTTTCAGACTGTTGTAAAACTCATCACTATCATACCCTAAATCGTTTTTTTTTTTTCCTTATTTTTCTTATTCCTTATCTTTTATTTAACAATGTCCCGTATCAACTCTAAATTCAACTATACAATAAAAAAAAATATATATATAATAAAATTAAACGAATAAATCTTAATAATG
This sequence comes from Aphidius colemani, assembly GCA_030523065.1. Taxonomy (NCBI): domain Eukaryota; kingdom Metazoa; phylum Arthropoda; class Insecta; order Hymenoptera; family Braconidae; genus Aphidius; species Aphidius colemani. Next base: position 26,054 of record JAPYYR010000762.1, read on the forward strand.
AAAAAAAATAAAAATACTTTTTCTATTTACAGTTGAATCCCAGAAGGATTTCCATGCACGAAAAAAGCATCATCATCATAGTCATTTAAAAACTACTACTTCAACAGAGACATGGAGTACGTCGGCAACATTTATCGCAACAACACCAACAATTACAGAGACTTCAGACGAGGACAATGTGATACCGGATGTAACAAAGATTCCATCGTCTACATTTGGAGAAATAACTTCTATTGTTGATGGTAGTAGCAGTGGTAGTAGCATTAGTGCTAGCAGTAGCAGTGCTATCATGATAAGTACTACTACAGCTACAACTACTGTTCGTTATACAACACCAAGCACAACGACAACAAGCACAACACCACCACGTAAGTAAACATGTTATTAAATATTGTATCGCTGAATTTTTATTCAAAACTCGTTTCAACTTTATCACTTGAATATTAATCAAGGAAATATTAATACTTATTAATAGAATAGTTTTTATTATACAATTTTTTTGCTAAAGTTGTGAAAATAAAAAAAATATATCAAATTGAATAAGCCAATATTCAGGTAATGGGAAAAAATGCTAGATCAAAGGACATGCTATTACTGTAGTGAAATTCTCAGTGTTGACACAAGTTGGCGAAAAAAAATAGTAAACAGACTAAAAAATGATGAACTGTTGACTTGAAAATAAAATATTTCAAAAATTTATCAAACAAAAATAAGGAAACAACAAAAAAAAAAGTATGTGTTTTCTTCTGAGTCCACACAACATTTGTCGATTTACTCTTTCGAGCCATGTCTTGGAAAATTCAGTAGGACAAACACTTTGATCGTTCATTCGTGCAACATTGCGACAAACACATTGCTTGTGTTTCAACGCCAAAGGCATTGGCCCAATCACACATACTTGACAAGAAACATTCAAAATAATAAAAAAACATTATAAATAAAAATAAAACATAGGCTAAAAAATAAATTGCAAACGAAAAGTAAATACTGTCGAAAAATATAGAAATGTAAAGGAAAAATGGTACAAAAGAAAGGAATCAAGAGTACCAAAATATATAAATAAACAAAAAAAATATAAATATACTAATAAACAATAAAAATGCAGCAAAATATTTGCATTTTTAAAATTGAAGACTGCATTAAAAAAAAAAATGAAAAATAGTACTATTACGTATGTACATATTGATGTTATAATTTTTTTTTATTCCAGGTTTTTGCGTGGTTCAAAGGCCAAGGCAAAATCATCAATACATACGTGAAGGCAAAGGAAAAAGGGTAAGCTTGCCAAGACATTCAATTTTCCGTGAAAATCAAATGTCAGTCGCAACATTCAAAACGTTTATATAATTTTTTTTTTCATCTTTCTTATTTGCCTTTGATTGAAATATATTTTATTTTTTTCATTACGTCAACTGCATATTTAATAAAGACATATTTTTTTAAATAATTAATTTTCAATATTTAAATTTTAATTTAATTTTAACAGAAAAAAATAACTTGTGATACTTTATAGATAAAATTTGTTGATAAAAATATAAATAATAAATTGCTATTTATTTATTGAAAGAAATAAAATAGAATTGCATCAGCAATTGTCTCTTGTGACATAAAATTGTTTACTCTGCAGTTGTATCGTGAAGATGAACCAGAGTGTTCAGAGTTATGTCAATGTGGTGAAGGTGAAGTGCTCGTATGTAACACAATTTGTGTTGAATCATCACCATGTAAAACCGACTTTGCCTTCTACAATCATGCTGCACCAGCTTATCAAGCTTATCGTGGACGATGTTTGTGTTACAGTGGTCGTTTTATATGCATGCGACCATCTCCTGGTTAGTATACAAATACAAAATATTAAATTAAGCATTAAAACTTCATCTTTACATACATTTGTTCATAAATCTAATATCAGTATGTATGTCTATATATTTTTACATTAAAAGTTTTTATGTACTTTCGGGGTGTATGCATATTTGTAAATTGTGTTGATGAGAAGTATCACAGTTGTGTTGTAGTTACTTTGTTTATGCCCAACCATGTTTACAATGTTTATACAAACAAAGTGGTAAGACATGAAAAGGGTGACGAGTACGCGTGTCGTGAATCTTGACATTTGTTGTTTGTGTTATCGCGTGAGAGACAACCACTGTACTCACTTGTCTTGTATAACTTTTTGTTTTTGTTTTATATTTATTGGATAATGTGTTTATACTGACATTTATTTAATTTTATTTATTTTTTATCTTACAGACTCGTACAGTATTCCACATGGTGTTTTTATGTTTTTGGGATACAGTGAAACTGATGAAAATTTACTTAAAACACATAATAATCAAACTGTGCTGGATGCAGTTGATTCACTTGATCATTTTATCAGAGATAAGTCAGGATATAATCAGGTTAATAAATTTATTTATTTAATTATTTATGAGTTATTACAAGACTTACTGACTTGAATTTTTTCTTTGGCATTAATTTTCAGACTGTATGCACCCTTTTTCTTTATAATATGACGAGGGAAAATGTGATTGCGGTTGCTCGTCTTGGTGGAGATAATCTAGCATCCAACAGTACTCCAGCAGAGACCTTGCGACATCTGCTACGTATAAAGGTAAGAATTTCATTTTTAAAAAATCATATATATTATATTTTTTTTTAGATTAAGTAAAATTAATTTTACAATTGCAATAACACTTAGTTTAGAAAACCCCCTGAATATTAGCTGAATTTCAATTTCCCAACTGAAATTTTTCTTGTAGAGTAAGACTCTATGAGCCTTGAGTCAGATTCGTGCATAAGACATACCATAGCTATATCTGCTACCCACAATATCGATTAAAATTTTGTCTCCATCAATATCAATAATTACATAACAAATATCAATGTTCTCTGCTTGAAATATAAAATTTATTCAAATATAATCAAAGCAATTAATAAATTTTTATTTAAAATAATATTTTACAAATTTTTTCATTTAAAAAAAATTAATTTTTATTCTCATTTATTCAAAATTTGATGATGATTTCAAAGCGTGGGACAATAGCAATCGACGTAAAATTGTTTATTTATGTAAATTAAAAGTTGAATCAACCTTTTTTTTTAAAAATAATGAAAACCGTGAAAAATATGAATAATTAAAACAATTTTAACTCGCTCAAAATTGTGATCACTGTATATATATAAATTGATACTTGTAACACATTCATAAATATATTTTTATGGTCGGCCTCAATCCAAAAGCCCTAAAATTGTCATTGAAACTTTGTGGATTAAACGGTGAAACAGAAAATTCAATTTCATCGAGATTCAACTGTATTCAATGTTGCTGAAGATACATTTGAATATTTCCTATTTATTTATTTTCTATTTTTCACTATTGTTTTTTTTTTATTATTAATATTCAGCATTGTTCTGATATTCAATGGACAGAATAACATTATCCATTCAATTTACATTTTCTCTCACAAAATAAACAATAAAAATAAAAGTTTATATTCATCATAATTTTTATTGGCTATTAAAATAATCGAAATAATGCCGAGATCAATAATAATTCGTCTTCATAAATATTTTTAAAAAATTAATTATCATTCTTTTTCTTTTACTATACATTTACTTTTATTTATTTATTTTTTTGATTCTTTTGCGAGTTTTTTTTTCCTTTTTACATCAAGACTTATGCCCAGAGGTTTCAGGATAGAAATAGGAGTTTCCGTACATGACAAAGACTTGGTGAACACACATACATAGCATCCACGTATTTATAACCAGAGCGTGACTCGATCGAATTCCCTTTTCGGAATTCCTCGGCCTCTAGAATTGTTCTGCTAATTTGATTCGCTTTCAACAGCGTTACCAAAATACACTGTGCATATTACATTTTTCCAATACAATCCGGACTGAATTAAATCCTTGATATATTGACATAATTTCATCATACAATATTGATGCTGTAACAACAGCAAACAATCTATCGATGTTATGTTATTTTTAAATTATCTCATCATTCAATTAGCTGTCATAAAAATATTTTTAAAATACATTCGCTCATAAACTATCAGATGATCACTAAATTTTTTATTCACCAACACATTTATTTTATTAAAAAAATCCTCTATATATTTATTTATGACACATTTTAATTTTCGTGCACATTAGACGCAATATCTTGCGTAAAATTTCAGTATTAATAAATCTTTTTAATGAGTCACAATAAACTCGTAAGTTTGTTCATTAACTTTTTCGATAATATCAAATGAAATAACTGGAATAAAGTGGTTGAATAAAACCCTCCATATCAAAACATTAATAAATATAATTATTATTTTGGCAAAAAATTTATATAATATCAGATTAACTTGAATAAAGTTAATAAAAAAATTATAATAAAATTGGAAAAATTTTTGTTATCTTGATAAAATTTTGTCTATTAATGTTTGATAATGAAAAAGGAAAAAAATAATATTTGAGATACTTTGTTAGATTAATTTCAAGTATAAATTTGTCTAGTAAATTTTCTTTTTATAGATTTAAAAAATTTTAGCATTAAACAGAAAGTTTTAATAATGATAGTGGTACATTTATTATCTCTATTTAATGTTGGCCTTCAGGCTTACCCGTTAATGAGTATTTAAAAAAAGAAAAAGTAATTATAGCTTACAAAGTGTTGAGGGCGAGGTTATGATAGCTTGACCATTATATGTGTAAAATATATTAATTAACAATGTTGAAGTGTCCTTTTCATTCATCCCATCAGCCGATAGTTTAATTCGCTTCAAAAAATTCTTCTAAAACTTTATCCTCTTGATGCAATATAAGTTAACTATTTTCAAAAGTATTTAAAGAATTTTTATAATATTTTTGAAACTATTTTGAAATGTAAATATAAATCAAACTATTTTTTTAAATATTTACTTTATTATTTAAATTACTTGATCATTTGATTTTGTAATTTTATAATCTACTTGTTTTGAGAATTTAATTTATATACTAGAAAATTCAAGTATGTAATACATACTATTATTATGTCTCATAATATAACTATAATTTTAAGATATTTAAAATTATACTTTGAGTTTAATTTTTGAATAATTTATGTTTAAATTACTTCATATAATGAGTTTATTTATTATTTTATCTAAAGCAAAAATAACAGCTAATCAACACTCTTATTTTTAATAACAAAAATAATAATAATGAAATATTAAATTTTACATTGAAGAAAAAAAAATATATTTTCGATAAATTGTGTGCATGCTCTATTTTCGATATCACATTATAAAATTTTATTCGCAAATGTCACGACAAATTATGGTGACCTGTTTGCCACGACATATCTCGTGACTTGTGCTACTTTTACATCCTTTTTTTTTTGTATAAATATATTTTTTCGTATTTTTTTTTTCGCAAACGAAAAGGAGAAGAAAGTTTGTAAAAGAAAAAAAATGTATATCTGTATTTTAAGAATAAGATGTATATTATTTCCTCGACAGTTCCATTTCGTATTTCATCAATTTGAAATTATTATCCTTCTATGAATTTTAACAAGAATAAATTTCATTCGTTTATTCAAATCAATATTCTTTCTTGTTTTTTTATCAAATAAACAAATTATTAAATAAAATATTTCGGTTATCGAACAAAAAAATAACATAATAATAAACTGAACATAAATTCAATTCACATTGTAGTTTTTTTTGTTCTTTATGCTAAAAAAGCGAATGAATAACTTGTTTTTTTGTTGGATAAAAAAAGAAAAAATCGAGTGGGTCGACGGTCGAGTAACGACACCATTTTTCTACCCGTTTGCTGGCGAAATTCGTGAGGGATACTTATCTCAACAACCATGGATTTTCCATAAGATATTCCACCACCACAATAGCAAATCGAAAAAAAAATAATAAAAAAATATTTCAACAATGTGTTGACTTCTAAATATATAACTAAAAAAAAAGTTTTAAATAGTTTTTACCTTAAAATAATCATAAAAAAAAAAATAACAAACAATTATTATCGATCGTTTCGAAATTCATATCAGTAAAACTCAACGCAAGCTCATTATTTCATAACAAGCGATAAAAAAAATCAATTTTTATCAACACCATTGCATTACACCCAAGTAATTTTGCACAAAAACAGATTAAAATTTTTTTTTTTTGTTTCTACAATGAATAATAATCGCTCACAAAATCAATTCACTCATTAATTAATTATGCCGAGTATAAATAATTACAGTTGTTACACTAAATTATCATCAATTATTATATTTTCATTCAATTCATTGATAATTCAATCCCATAAAATTAATAAATAAATTAATAAAGTTAAATGAATCATAAAATTATTACATAAATATTCAATACAATTAAATTTGATTAATAAACGAAAATACGTAATAATTTTTCATTTTGAATTTGTTATTTTTTCACCTCAAAACTTCAAATTTAATATCAGTAATTTTTCAATTTTAATTTCCATGATAATATAAAGATTATTGTAAAGATAAAAAAAAATTATTTTAATCTATTGTTTTTGGATCTTTTTGTCACATATGTGTGCCTATCGCAAGATACTCGACATCGTTAGTTAAACAACATGACAGAATGAGTAGGAAACCCACACGGTCGACAGGGATGATGTTGAATAAGGAGGTACAAGATAAATGCCATGAATGGTACAAGACATATATAAATTTGTATATAAAACGAATCCGCAGTCTTGAGTATATGGTGCAGGAAAATTCAATGAAAAGTCACAAAACTCTTTCCCCCTATTTTAAAGATCGATACTCGAGACATTTTACGTAGGTGCTTTTATTGGCTTTATGCCAATGTTGGTTGGCTATCTATGTAGAACACCTGCGCATATATTCACAACCCTTTGCTCCGCGCATATACTTGCAATTCATCTGTAGAAAAAAAAAATTTTGTGCACTTTGACTTTACGGCAGAGAAAAAGAAAAAAAAGGTTTAATAAAAAAACCAATTGCTATTTATTCAAAGAGAGAATAATACTCGATAATTTTTTTCTGTTGGTTCGATTTGTGGTAATATTTTTTTCTCACCTCGATTGGAACAAAATGCCGTGTCATCATTTAACTAAATTTATTTATATAAAAAGAAAAAATTAATCCATTTATTTATTTATCGAGTTATATGACACGTTGCAATCACAACTTGGCTACAATTATTTTAAGCATTTAGTCAGCAGTTGTATGTTAAAAATAAAAATCACATTTCATTTTTAATTATAAATTCTTATTATTTATGAGAAAATATTTAATACTATTTGAGACTTAATTATTTTCATTCATTAATAAATAAGTAGATAAATTAAAACTTTCTATCGTTTATAAACCCGATTGAATTTAAATAAACTACATTTTTTATAATTTAAAAAAGAAACATCTGGATACGCCCAGAGATTATTCACGAGGTCAAACATGATAATATTATGACTTATAAAAACATGTATGACATTATTTGACACTAAAAATGTAGAGTGTATTCATTAAAATTCGTTAATATCATAGATATGAGTATTGACAAAGAAAACAACTAACATTTCTGCACTATGTTAAGATTGAATAGCATTTATGTTATGAATACACTCATCTATGATAATAGATCGAGGTCGTAAACGTTAATGACAGCTACACGTTTATACATATCTATATTGTACATTCAAGTGTTGAACAGTTCAAGTTAACAATGAAGTTAAGACTCAATGTTTGAATTGATTATATTCAAGATATGTCATGTATACCATTGAAATGCAATCTTAACGCATACACGTTTTGTATTAAATGCCTAGCTATTTAACTATTGTGGCAATCAGAATTTCATTTCAAATGTATCCACTATTTCATCTACATAAAACTTTACTGATCAAATCATTTACAAACAAAAGTTTAAGCTCAATTTTACAAATGTTGTCGATCATGTACTATTAAGCTCTTCTTTTTTCAACCAATACTTTTTTATTTTTTGAAAAGTAGTACTCTTGTTTTATCATTGACATTTTGCCTACGTGCTTGGAACGTTATTGGAATTCCTTTCCACACCACCAATCCAAGTCTAGCTGATTTTAGTCATTTTAGTCTGACAAAAAAAGCTTTTTTATTAAAAACATTTTGCTTATTTTTAAGAAATTTTAATTTAAATCTTTTCTCAATTAATGTTAGCAAATTTTTGAAAATATATCATTATTATTTTATCAATCAGCTGGCGAAAATAAATAAATTATTTGCTGAATAATTAAATTTTGATTGAGAGCTTTTGGTACATATTTGAGCAATAAAAATGTGTCAAATGAACAGACATCGTGTCATTTAAAAGCTGCTTTCAT
>JAPYYR010000763.1:0-44781 GCA_030523065.1 Aphidius colemani
TTCACGGCTTTGCTTGGGTGTGCTCCTTGGTTTTAAGTCGTTAAAAGCTCATTTTTTTTTTTTTTTACGCCATACAATTTCACAAAGAATCTTGACATTGCTGATACAATCATGGAAGATATTTTGGCAAAGCTTCTAGTTGATGACAGTTCTGTTATTAAACAGGTAAAATTAATAATAATTCTAAATTTATATACTTTGAAAAATTATACCCGGCAACAATACACCTTTATGACACGTGTTCAGACATTTTTTTTCAATCATATTAAAGCTATTGATAATAATTGCCTGTTAAGAATTTATTAATCATTATATTATTTTATTTCAGGGTACAACTGAGCTTCGTGAAGTTTTAAAAAATCCAGAAAGTACACCAATTTTATGTCAAGTTGTTGTATCAGCAGCAAATCCTGAGGTAAGTTGATAAATTTTATATTTTACATCTACATCTAGACAAATTTTGAGGTCAATACTATAAATTGAGGCTAATAAAATTCATCTTGTTATTATTTATGATTTTAATGCTGTTCTTTATATATTTTTTTGCTGATAAAAATATTTTATGCTATTATTATTTCTGGTCTCAGGTCATCACTGATGAGTCATCATTAATTACTTTGTTTTTTATTTTTTAAATCCTTCACCCTGATTGCTTGCAAGAAAAAAATATTAAACTTATTTAATTTTTTTCTTTACAGATCAGACAATATGCAGGAGTATTGCTACGTAAAAAATTTATAAAAGCAAAATACTGGTCAAAGTTACCAGTCAATGTACGTACTGAAATAAAGTCAATTATTCTTGGTGGTCTAGTAAATGAGAAAGAAAATATGGTTAAAAATACAATTGCTCAATTGATTGGTGCAATTGTTAAGCATGAATTATCAAATAATACATGGCCAGAATTATTTCAACTCATTCAACAAGTTGTTGCGAGTAATAATATTTTAGAAAAAGAACTTGGTATGTATATACTATCAAAAATGACTGAAAGTGCACCAGAAATATATTTGGCACATGCACAATCATTGATGACATTATTAGCCCAAACATATGCAAGTTTACAACAACAATATGGCAATGACACTGGCTATTATATTGTTAAAACAATGGAAAATTTATCACCACTTGTTGAGGGTAATCAAATAATGGTTAATGCATACAATGAAATGGTACCATTGGCAATATTAACAATTCAAGCATTGATTGAAAATAACAATGATAAAGCATTATACTCAATGGAATTATTTGATGAGCTATTTGAAAATGCAATGACAATTGTATCACCTCATATTAAAAATATAATTGTAATGTGTTTGATTGTTGCAAAGAATACAACACTTGAAGATCAATTACGTGTTAAATCAGTTGAAATAATATCTTGTCTTGCAAGAACAAAAACACGTGCACTTGTTAAAAGTAAAACAATTGAACCAATTGTTGATGTGTTATTTGATTTATTATCAAGTGAACCAGACGATGAAAATGATGAAAATTATTTTATTGAAAATGATGATGATTCTACATCATTAGTATCAATAGCAAGTGAAGCACTTCATACACTGGCAACAAATCTTAATCCTGAAAAACTTTTACCACATTTAATAAAACATATTGAGCCAAATATACAATCAACTAATAATTATGCTAAAAAAGCATCATATTTATCATTGGCTGTACTCGCTGAAGGTTGTGCTGAATATATACGTACAAAATGTCTTGAAGATTTTTTACGTTGTATATGCCAAGGTATTAATGATCCAAGTCCAGTTGTACGTAATGCAGCATTATTTGCACTTGGACAATTTTCAGAACATTTACAGCCAGAAATAAGTCAATATGCACAACAATTATTACCAGTATTATTTGATTATCTTGGAAAAATGTGTGAACAATTAAAACAAGGAAATAATAGGACACCATCTGCTGATAGAATGTTTTTTGCATTGGAAATTTTTTGTGAAAATTTAAATGATGGTTTATTACCATATTTACCAACATTAATGGATAGATTATTTACTATATTAGATACTCAAGCATCAACAGTACATTTACGTGAACTTGCATTATCAGCAATATCTGCAGCATCAAATGCAAGTAAAGAAAATATGTTACCATATTTTCCAAAAATAATGTCAATACTTGATATTTATTTAGTCAATACACATAATGAATTTATTAGAGAATTTGATGATGATGATCCACGTATGGAAAGTTCTCCAAATTGTCTTTTGGTACAATCACTTGATACACTTGGTGTATTAGCAAGAACAATTGGTGAAAATAATTTTTCACCATTTATTACAAAGTCAATGAATTTAGGTATTACACTTATGACAGAAATAAGTGATCCAGATGTACGTAAATCAATTTATGGATTACTTGCATCATTAGCATCATTAACTAAAAAAGAAATGGCACCAGTATTACCACAAGTAATTGAGTACATTATAAATAGTATGCAAAGTTCTGAGGGTGTTGTAACATACTATAAAGATGATGCTCCAATAATTAATTCTCAATTTACACACTATGAAGACGATTCGGATGAAAAAGAAAATGAAGATGAAGAAGACATTGAAAATACTGATAATGAAGATGATGATAATGATGATGATGATGATGCAGATGATGATGTTGCTGGTTATTCAGTTATTAATTCATATGTTGAAGAAAAAGAAGAAGCAATATTGGCATTACGTGAAATTGCACATTTTACTGAAGAAGCATTTATGCCATATATTGAAAAATCATTTGAAGAAACATTTAAACTAATTAGTTATCCACAAGATAGTATTAGAAAAGCATCAATTGAAGCATTAGCACAATTTTGTATTAATTTGTCAAAAATAAATACACAAGATGGTAAAATTGCATTATTAAAAGCACTTGGTGTTTATGTACCAAAATTATCAGAAATAATACGTCTTGATGATGATTTATCTGTTGTTACAACAGCAATTGACGGTCTTACTGAATTGTTAAAAGAAGTTAAAGAACCAGTTGTTAATACTGAGGGTCATAAAGAGGCTATTATGAATTGTATCAGTGATATATTCAATGGTAAAGTTGAATGTCAAGATCAGGATGAAGCTGAAGATGATGATGATGAAGCTGAACAAGATGAATATTTAATTGAATGTACTGGTGATTTAATGTCAAATTATGGTAAAGCAATAACACCAGATGAATTTGTTTTATATTTTCAAAAAGTATTGCCATTTTTTAAGAATAAACTTAGAGAAACCAATTCAGATTCACAACGTTCATTTGCTATTGGCACTATTGCTGAGTGTTTATCAAGTTTAGGACACCATATACCACGATTTGTACCACAATTATATCAATTATTTAGAAAATGTCTTGATGATCATAGTCCTGAAGTTCGAAATAATGCATATTATGGAATTGGTGAACTTGTTTATCATGGTAAAGAGTGTCTTTATCCAACTTACAACGAAATACTTCAACTGCTTGCTACAAATTTGCCAAGAGAAGATTCACCTGGACCACGTGACAATATGACTGGTATCATTGCACGTTTAATCATAACAAATCATTCACTTGTTGATGTTGAAAGAGTTTTTCCAGTTTTTGTACAACAATTACCACTCAAACAAGATTTTGATGAATACAAAGCTGTTTTTAAGTGTATCCTTACACTTTATCAATCTGGAAATGAAATCATCAAACCACATATACAAACATTTTTGAAAATTTCAATCTGTCTTCTTCATGAAAAACAAATTGAAAATGAAGGTAATTAATTAATCACATTTTTTACATACAAAATTATTCATTATTATTATTATTACTATTATTATTTATTTATTTATATTTTTTTTTTTTTTTCTTTAGAAATAAAAAGTCTCATTATTGAGTTTATGAACTCTTGTCAAAGAGATTTTTCCAATGAATGGGCTGCTGTCTTGAGTGAACTATCTCCAGAAATTCAACAAACTTTTTCATCTTAAACTTTTTTTTTTTATTAAAAAGCCTGACACAAGGCGTCCCTTTTTTTTCTTCCTTACAATTTAATCAGTTTAAATTTTTCTTATAAAAAAAATCATATATTTTTAAAAGTTAAGACGAGATAAATATATTTTTGTTACATGCAAAAATAGCTGTTGAAAAAAAAAAAAGAAAGTAAATGAATCGAATTCAATGTTGTATTTTTTTTTTTTTTTTTTCTTTTATTTAAGTTTTTGGGTAGAAAATTATATTGAAAGTTGAATACATCAATAATAATTAAAACAAATGGGACTTTGAAAAAAAATCAAGTTTTAATATAAAAAACTTGTTTAAACTTAATAAAAATATTATTCCATGATTATTAAACTAATGTTATATTTTTTATTCTTTTTTTTTTTCTAACAAATATATTTTTTTCAATTACTAAAAAAACTAACAAACATAAAGTTAATTGCAAAACAATGTATAACTAAAAGTAAATTAAAATATTTGCATTTTTTTACTAAGTATAAATTGAAAATTATTTTTATAAACCTTTTATTACATTTAATAAATAATAATATTTAATATACTTGTTATATTTTTAAACAAGGTGGCAATCGATGAACTATCGTGTTAACTTAAGGTTTACGCACTAATCCTCATATCTAAGTCAAGCAATTTAAACAATTTCAATATATACCTACACATATATAAAAGACTACCAAATAAATAATTGTTTTTAAACTAAATTCAATTATAAAAAATAATCTTTATAATGAATAAATTGTATTGTTTTTATTTCTAAAAGAAAAAAAAAAAACATAATCGATTTGACTCAGATATTTAATTTTTAATTTTTTCTTTTAAATATTATTTTTACTTGTAGCTTGTATACTTGACAGTAGATAATGATAAGCGATTCCGTGGGACATAACAGGCAATTTCCGTAGTGAAATGATATCAGATGCCGGATGATAGCATATTATTATCGAGCTTGATAGATTACTTTTAGATCAGTCGTAGCATTGTCTGGTCAGTCGACTCGGTTCGTTTAAATTTATAATTTTTTTTTAATAACACTGAATAAGCATTTTTTAATTTTTTATTTTATTTGTAAACAATTAGTAATAGTTTATACATTTTTTTTTTGACCTTTAATCAACCAGATAAATAAAAGTTTTTAGTGTCAAGTTTTAAATTGAAAAATAAATGAAAATGTGACCTTGATAGTTTAATTTTTATCGTATTAAAAGAAACAAGTGAGTCGATATTATTTTGCCACGTAAGTGATCAATGTTATCCAAAGAATCTTTAAAAAAATTTCATAGATAATTGATTAAGAAAATTAATATTAAAAATACTTGAAAAATTAAAAAATAATAATTACCAGTGTTGTATTCAGAAAAAAAATTGTTATTAAACCGTCGATCAGTTGAGAATAATTTTAATTGTTCGATGGACACTGAATTGAATAATACACAAGCGTCGAAAAAAAAAAAAAAGTAACTCAAGTTGATTAAAGATCACCTGGTTTTAAGCAAAAATATATAATAATATTGAGGACAAAGTGCAGTAGGTGTGTGAGCAAACTTTACATTGAGTAAAAGTGAAAGTAACAAGTGTTTAAACCATCAATACTTTCATAATTTAAATTAAAAAAAAATATATATATATATTCATTGATAATTTGATATTGTTATTAACATTAACTATTTATTTTTCAAGTTCAAGTTTCATCGTGGTGTTTCTATTAAACTGAAAAACAACTAGCAAGTTTAAAGTGAATGGTAATGACAACAAAATCATCCAGTTGATGGTCCAACTGTTGACTTGTAACTGATCAATGTCACTTATCTAATGTCAGTCAATCAACGATGCTTGAGCAATGCTGGACACTAAAAGAATATTATTTTCGAATAATGATACTCGATGGACTCGTAGTTTTTCATGTGATTAATAAATTTTTTAAATAAAAACAATTATCAATATGGATATGGAATTAGTAACCAGAACTTCACTTAGTTCACTTCATGCTGTTGATGATGGTCGTATTGTATCACCAAATAGTCTTGATGAATGGACATGGTCAAGTTTAAGGGTAAGTTATATCAAATAATATTTAAATTTAAAAAAAAAAGTAAATCAAAATTAATATATAATTTTTAATAATTTTCTACAAGCGTCTGCGCATAATTTGACCCTGGCGCAGACTCCTGATGTTGATTTGCCTTGTTAATAAGCACACATGGTATTGACTCCCTAGTTTGTACTGTGTTTAATGGAAAAAATAACATTATAACTTGATTTTTTTGTCTATTGCTTAGACATGTGTGCTGGTGATTAAAACATAATTATCATCATATAGCTTTGGTGGCCTAAAATTTGATTGTACAATTTAGTCGATTCGTTGACAAAAAAAATATATAAATAGCTCGTTGATATTTTTACCTTGTTATTACATACATTTAAAAAATAAATAAATAAATAAAATGTATTTGTTTGCACATCGACAGCGCTGATACTGAAATGATAAATGATTATCAGACGGAAAACTCGGCCGCGAACAATACGCCTTGAGAATTATTATTTACCTCTACCCTCTTTGATGATGTGAGTTACCAATAGCAATAACATGTCTTAAATTACAAAAAAAAAAAAAAAAAAACAAATAAATATTATATATAAATAATCTTGTCATTTTAATATATAATTAATTTGTTAATAAGAAAAATTCATCATAATGATTTATATTTTTAACACAACAAAGTACAATACTTATATTTACTTGTCTATTAGGACAATAGTAATAACAAGATTATATTAGAGTTAGAAATACATTACCGCAATATAAATATCAAAGAAAAATAATTAGAAAAAATAATATATATATATTTGTGTGTGGGTGGTTCTGAAGCGTGAAATCAATGAGCTAAATCGCTTCCGGCAAAATAAAATACAAGTTCTATTATCGCGTGAGAACAGGTGCTGATATATTTATACATTTTTTTTTTTTAAATTTAAAGCTAATCTATTTTATTTTTATCCATGAAAAATATATCATTGAGTTGAATAATATTAATTTTATATTTTCAGAAACAATTTGAGTACAAAAATCTTGAAAAACTTTATATTATTTATCAAAGAAGACTACAAAATGGGTATCTATCACTCTTTGTTTTGGTACAACTTGTTCTTGGAATTGTACATTGCACAGTTTTAATTATGACAGTGAGTAAATATATATTTTAGATATAAAAATTATCATGTTAAAAAGTAAATAATTTTTTTTTATTTTTTAATTTACATTGATTTAATTTTTCTTTTATCCTTTGTCTATTTTTTATCAACACAACAAGTGTGTTAATTTACTATTTTATAATTTGTTTATTGTCTAGATGATACCATGCTATTATTTGACCGGGTTAAATCTAGATAAAATTATGTGATTTGTTGTTTTTTCTTTTAAGATAAAAATAAATGAAACCTTGATTGACGTGGTGATCTGGGGTATAATGGGTGCACTTTTGTGTCCAGTGATAGCACTGTCCTTCAGAACAAAACTTGTTCCACGTGAGAGTTGTCGTCCAGTTATATTATCATGTATTATTGTTGTGATTCTTGTACTTGGTGACCTCTCTGTTCCTTTCTGGTATACATTTACCTGTTCCGAGGACGCTCCTGCGATAAGGCAAGTACAAAAAAAATGTCTTAACAAAAGACAATGACGAGGAAAATAAAAAAAAGCGAAATACATTTAATGATAAAGATTGAGGAGGGATTGACATAAGTCAAGTGTGATATAAAAGTTGAATTAGCAAATTAATTATCGCTTTTGACCTTCTTGGTAAACAAGTTTGTAAACTATCTATCTTTAGATTATTGCAAATTGTTTTATTTTTTTTTTTTAAGCTAGAAAAATCTGGATTAATAATAAAGTCATACACTTGTTATATTTATTGATAAAAATAATTGTTTAAATATTTTTTTTTGTCAATAGACCTGCATATGCTACACATGTTCTACTGGCTTGCTATGTTTTTTTACCTCTCACTGAAAATCTTCATGCATTTATTCTTGGAGTAACAGCAACACTGTGCTATCTTTCTAGTTTTGTATTGATAACATACAGAAATTTACCAGATTACACTGCTAGGGTAAGAGTAAATCAAATAATAATTAAATAATAAAAAATAATAATTATTTATTTTATTTGTAATTTAGATAGTTGCTGATACAATTTACTTTGCCAGTGTTAATTGTCTTGGTTTGTACTTTAGATTTATGAATGAAGTTGTTATTAGAAGATCATTTTTAGATAGAAGAAAATGTGTTGAATCAACGTTACGTTTAAATTATGAAAAAGATCAAGAAGAACAATTAACAAGAAGTATATTACCTCAACATTTTGCTGCTAAAATAAAAAAAGATTTTCGGGATATATTTAAATTTATTGAAGAACATAAAAAACCACCACCCAAAGGACGTCGTAGAAAGTTAATAAAATTTTATTTAATTATCTTATTATTTATAAGTATAATTTAATTGATTTGTTTTTTTAATTTTTGTTACAGTGATTTGTATGTTGAAACACATGATAATGTCAGTATTCTTTATGCAGATATTGTTAATTTTTCTGGTTTAACAGTAACTCTACCAGTTAAAAAACTTGTTGAAACATTAAATGATTTATTTGGTAGTTTTGATGAAGCATCAGAGCGTCAAAATGTATTGAGAATCAAATTTCTTGGTGATTGTTATTATTGTGTTAGTGGTGTACCAACACCAAATCCACAACATGCAAAAAGTTGTGTTGATCTTGGTGAGTTTATTTGAAAGAAAAAACCCTTAACTTTTAAATAATAAAAAAATGTATTTTCTTTTCTTCAGGCTTAGATATGATTAAAATAATAAAAGAAGTACGTGCAAGAGTACGTCGTGAAAGTGGTGTTGATATTAATATGAGAATTGGTGTTCATTCAGGTAAAATAATATCAGGAATTCTTGGTGCAAATAAATGGCAATATGATGTATGGTCAAGAGACGTTGTTATTGCAAATAAAATGGAACAAACTGGTCAACCAGGAAAAGTTCATATAACACAACAAACATTAGATCTTTTAGATTCAACATGTTATGACTGTGTACCAGTTGATACACTCAATGACGAGACATTAAATAAATACAGCATTAAAAGTTACCTCATAACACCATGTCTTCCAAGTTCACCAATTTTGCAGGTGGGCAAATATATTTAAATTATAATATTAATATTAATAAGGTTCAGTTGTATTTAATTAGCTATAATTATATAAATTATATTAAATAAACAACTGAACCTAAAAATAAATAATAATTAAGTCAGAATAATTAGTCAGTTGATAGACAAACCTTGTTGCAGAACAGCGAGAGCACAATGTCAGTTCCAGCAGCATCATCATCATCAACAACAACAACACCACCACCACCGCCACCATCATCTTCATCATCATCATCAACAACAAAACATTATGTACGCTGGTACAGTGTACGACCAAGTACAAGTGTTGGACCAACTCATCGTAATACAAGAAGATTAACATCAACATTAAGTAATCATGCTGATGTCTATGCTGGTACATTTCGTCGTAGAACACATTTTATGGATTCTTGTTTAAAAGATTATCATTTAATGCTTAAAGCTGCTGACGCTGAAATGGAAAAAGCTATTAAACAAATGCCTCTAAGTAAATGGGAGTAAGTTAACAAAAATTTCCATTTAAATTATATGTAAATTTATTAATTTATAATTTTGATTTAAACATATTTTTTTGTTAGACAGTGGTCTAAATGGGAAACAATAAATCCATTGTTATTAACATTTACAAGACAAAATTGGGAAATACCATTTTTACGTGAACCAGATCCATTATTTAAATTTTTCATTGGTTGTGCAGCACTTGTATTATTATCAATGGGATTGATGTTCTCAGTACCAATGTTTATACTATCTGATTGGCACATTAGTACAACAATTGGATTTTTAATATCAATGATATTTTTAATATGTTTATTACCACTAACATGGATGCATTTTGTTTGGAATAGATGTAAAGATCCTTATGATGAACATGAAGGACATATTCCACAACCAAAAAACAAATTATTACAATTTATGTATCAAACAAGTATTAAAATTGTTTGGAGTGCATTATTAAGAACAACATTGTATTTAATTATTACAATAATGCTTGCTATTTGTGCAATGTTTGACATGCTGGTAAATAACTTATAAATTATTATTTTTACCAACAAAAAACTTAATAATATTTTGAATAAATTTTCTATTTTATTTATTTAGTTTGAGTGTGAAAATATTGATAGACTTGCCAACAATAATGCAACATCAAGTATTGCTGAGAGTAGAGCTGGTGATGTTGATTGTATATCTTCACCTTGGGTAAGATTATTTTGTAGGTACATGTTAGATAAATGTTTTAATATTTTTATTATTGAGAATATAAATTAATATTTTTATTAAATTAATTTTAGCAAATGACCGAAACTTGTTCATTGGCAATATTAACAAGTTTTTTATTTCTACGTGTTCATTTTATTTTAAAATTAATAATTGGAATTATTATTGTAAGTTTTTATACTTGGAATATAACAAATTATCGTTCAGCAATATTTGATTCTGGTGATACATGGCATCCTCAACTTGAGCCAAAAATAGCACATATATTAAATGTAACATTTTTAACATTTTCACTTCATCTTATTGATCGTCAAGCTGAATATTTAAGCCGTTTAGATTATCAATGGAAAAGACAGTTGACACAAGAACAAGATGAAGCATTTCATACGAGAAATGCAAATAAATTATTACTCAGAAATATATTACCAGAACATGTTGCTGATTTTTATTTAAATATGAATCGTTCTGAGGAACATGAATTATATCATGAAGCACATGAAAATGTTGCTGTTATGTTTGCATCATTGACTGATTTATCAATTGATGAGAGTAACATTCTTATTGATCTTAATGAAATAATATGTGAATTTGATAAACTATTATTTGATCCAAGTTTTGCATGGAGAATTGAAAAGATTAAAATTGCTGGAACAACATATATGGCTGCTTGTGGATTAGAAGCAAGAAGAAGAGATTCATTAGAAAGTGATAATGGTAGTCAAGAACATGTTGTTAAAGTTATGGCTGAATTTGCTGCCAGGATGATGGAAGTACTTGACAGGCTTAATGCAAATATTTTTCCAAATTGTGTTAAACCATACAAGTAGGTTTATAAATTATTAAATTTTATTAATAAATAACTATTGATTATTAACATTTATAAAATTTATTTAGATTAAGAATTGGAATATCTCATGGTGAAGTTACTGCTGGTGTTGTTGGATCACAAAAACCATTGTATGATATTTGGGGTGATGCTGTTAACATGGCATCTCGAATGGATACAACAGGTGTATCTGGCAAAATTCAAGTAAATAATAAATTAGCTATAAGATATAATTTTTAATGAAATTTATTAATGATAATAATAATTTTTAAATTAATAATTAATAGGTGACAACTGAAACAGCTAAAGTTTTAGAACAAGATGGAATAAAATGTTGTCTTCGTGGTGAAACATGGGTCAAACCAAAGGGTCTTGTTACAACATACTTTGTTGGCGTTGATGAAAAAAGACGACTACTTAAAGCTGACTCATCATCACTTGAGCAAACAAATCTTTGAATTAAAAAAAAAAAAAGATATCAAACATTGACCAAAAAAAAAATGCACAATTTTCCTGGTTAAAAAAAAGAACAAAAGAATATTCCCACCAGTGATCACTTCAATAATAAATTAATAACATATAAGATATATTTAACAAATTATTATTAAACAATCAAAATGATAACAATAATAAATAATAGTATTTATATGACGGTTATTTTTTTATAAAAATATTGAACTTGAATAATTAGAATTAAATCGAGTTCAATATATACATATATATCAGTAAATAATTTGTAAATAATTCTGTAAATACTTAAGAATATTTGGTTTTTATAAAACATCGCATTAGTATTATTACGTTGCAGTCATAACGAACTTTATACTATGAATTTATGACAATAAACCATACTAGTTGATGAAAGAGTAAATCTTTTTATTCATAATATAATCATTATCATTATTGAATCATAAACAAGCCTAATTTAATAGTAAAAAAAAGAAATAAATAAATGATTGAAATTAAATTGCTGATATATTCAGATATATATAAATGTCAATTTTTTAAATTACAAAATTTCATTGAAGCATGCATCTCAGGTATTTTTTTATTATCATCTTAATCGACAATGTTAATTCATGGAGTTCTTATAGGAGTACGTTGAAAATTTATATTCAAATTAAAATAAACACAAAAGAAAAAATTAAGGATAGATAAAATAATATTTACATAATACATATTATATTTTAATTTAGAAAATGGAAACTACAATAATTTAAATGGCTGTTCATTTAAGAAATGTAAAAAAGATGAATTCTGTATAATTAAAAAATTCTGGTGTAAAACCGAACCATGTCCATACATGTTATATTGTGCTAAATCTCAACAAGAATCTTTAAAAGGTCCAGCATCTTGTGATTCAGTGACATGTAGTAAAGGTCATATATGTTCTTTAAAAATTCATCAATGCAAATGGGGCAAATGTAACTTATTTATTCATACCATTTTATTAACTTAATGGCTTTTCAAAAAATCACTATAATAGAATATTTAAAAAAATTAATTCAGCATGTCAAGAACAATATGCAAGATGTATTAGTGATTATGAATTTTATGAGGGACCATCATCATGTGCTGGTTATAAATGTTCAAGTTCAGGCAACACATGTATCCTTCGTGAATCACTTTGTCCAAGACCTCCATGTAGACTTTTAAAAAGTTGTTCTCCCAAACGAGGTCATTATAAATTAAACGAAAAATCCTTTCTTTACAATTTTGTTTGTTAATTTCTGCTAAATTAATTTAAAGATGTTCATGCGTGGTTGGATCATTGTAATTCTCTTAATTGTCTATCTGAGCACGAGTGTTTCATGCGGAAACCTGATGAAAATTGTCAATCACCATTTTGCAAACACAAACCAGATTGTATTGTTAAAAATGAAAATGAACTTATTGCAAATGAAAAATGTCGTGGATGGATTTGTCCAAAAAATCAACAATGTGTTACACAAGTTGTTGGACCATGTCAAAATGATAACTGTAAAATTATACGATCATGTGTTGGTGATGTTACATCAGATAATAAACCTATTTCAAAGGTTTAAAAATACATAAAATAAAACAAAACATAAATTAATCTTACTTAAAGGTACCTAAGTGATTTTTCTAAATTTCTTTTATGATCATAGGACTGGAATATTGAGTCATCTTCACAGGCTCAAAGACGTGAAGGTAATTTACCAGAAAAAAATCATCAAGATTTTGATTTAGATGATAAACAAAGTCTTATATTATTTCTTGAAAAATTAAATGAAGAGAGAAACTCGTACTTGAATATAATTAATCAGGTAAATGACAAACAAATTTTATTTTTCCGTCGAAATTTTATTATAAATTATTTTAAACATATTGTAGACTCAAAAATTCATATCTGAAAGTCAATCAGTTCCTGTCAATATTCCTCAACTTGATCTAGTTTTAGAAAATCATACTGATAAAACAATTACACCAAGTACTATTAAAAGTCTTTACCATGATTTATTACGAATAATGCCTCCCGACGAACGAGAGATCATCAATCAAAATGATAAAGAAAAATTTGATAAAATAGTGGAATTTTCAGATAATGACGAAGTTACATTTAATCAAGATGACAATCACAATTTAACATATCCAAAAATTTATATCAAAGTTGAAAACAACATGAATTCTCCAATAAGTTAGTTTTTTTAAAAATAAATTAAAACTTTTTAAAAATAAAACAAAAAATATATACAATTAATTTTAGAACTTGGCAATGTCAGAATGAAATATCATAATGTTGATAATGATGATAATTATGACGACAATGATGATGATAATAGTGGTGATTATCATAATATTAATATTCATCATGTTAAAGAAAATAACGATCCAAGTACTGTCGAAATCCAGCGAAAAAATAATTCACCATTTGTAATAACAACTAAAGAAAATTCATCAGTTTTTAGTAATAATAACATTGAGATAAAACCTTGGAAAAAATTAAGAATTAAAGGCAAAATAGGCTCGTTGTTAAATATTAAACCAGATTATTTTAAACGTTTTCCAAATCTTGAAGTGTTTGATATTCACACTGGTAAAATATCGCTAAAACCAAATTTTTTCCAAGCAATTAATAAAACAATAAAAAAATTATATCTGACAATAAGTGATAACAGTGATAGTCTTAAGTATGCATTTACAAAACTTGATCTACTAGATTATCTTGAGATTTACAATAGTAGTTTGGAGTATATAAAACATGATACATTTAATAACATTACAAATGGTCTTATTGATTTGAAATTATCAATGTGCAATATTTCTTTTATTGAAAAAAAATCATTTAAAAATTTAATAAGTCTGCATACTTTGATACTCAATGAAAATAATTTACATAGACTTGAAGAAAATACATTTTATGGTCTTGATAATATGAAAATTTTATCATTGAGATATAATAAATTAACAACAATTGAAAATAATATATTTGAAAAGCTTAAAAATCTCATGGAATTAGATGTCAGTTATAATAATATTAATAGGATTGAAAACAATGTTTTTTTACATACAAAAATAACAAAACTTTCATTGCATAATAATAATTTAACAAATATTAGTGGAGATATTTTTAATGGTATTTATGAAACATTAACTTTATTGGAATTGGAAAATAATCAAATATTTCATATAAAAGAAAATACATTTTTTAAAATGCATAAACTTATATGGGTTAATTTGAGTCATAATAAATTGAAAATAATTGAAAGTAAATCATTCAATGGTATTGTGACAAAAACATTAGATATATCAAATAATGAATTAATTGAAATTCAAGATAATTCATTTAATAATACATCAATTAAAAAATTATATTTACCAGATGATTATTTTGATAATATATTTGATACTGTTAGCTCAAGAATTAACTGGAACATTTCAACATCAACAAGTATTATTTCAAAGAAAAAAGAATTATTTAATTAAATATAATAATTTATTAAATATATGAATTTTCCTGTTGTTACCAGCTCAAAGTTATGGAATAGTTTGACCAAAGAAATAACAAGCTTAAACATCCTACAGTTAATTAAATTATTTTCCATTATTTTCATAAATATTAAAAATAAAATTAATAGTTTAAATTAATAGTCAATTAACTGTTCTTTTAATAAAGTTGACTAGGACTTTATATTAAAAAATCTAATAAAATTTAATCTATTTATTTGAAAATTTCAATGATTGTTTTAATGCTAATTGTATTTGTGAATTTAAAAAAATAATGAAAATACTTTTAAGTATTTGTTGAAAAATTATTGTCCGTGATCTCCCTATAAATTCCGGTTTCCGGTTTCCTGCCTTCCATCCCCTGTCATAATTTCTTTTGCTGTAAATAAATTAATAAATTTAAAATGCGTACTTATAAATGTTTCAAATAAATTTTTAAATTTTTTATTATTATATTTTCAGAAAAACAATGAAACATTTATTGGTCAATTCAAAAAAAAAAATTACACATTATTTATTTGATATATTTCAGCTAAAAATTTCCAGTTAAAACTGACGAGTTCTGGATTTTTTTCAAATTCTTCTTGAAATTGTAGCTTTTTATTTTCATTTTTAAATTCTTTTTTTACAACTGCCACTGAGTCATTATTTGAATCATCATCATTACTGTAAAATAACAAAAAAATAAAACAAGTGAGTAACATATTTTTCCAACAAAAAAAAAATTATTTTTAATATAATAATTTGTTTTTTAAATACTTACGATGAAATTTGTCGACGTAATTTGGCCTCTTGACTGTTGGTTGCTCTCAACGACATGATATATGCCGAACATATTGTTCTTATTGGTGGTAAGGTATGTGATGACACTGTCAATAACTAAAAAAAAACGTATAAAAATATAAATAGTTTTAATACAATTTATAATAGATTGTTTTGTTTGCAATTTTATTTATTATCTTGATTCATTCATTTAACATCAAGTCAAACAAAATAATATTGTTTAGCCACTATAAATACATTTTATTCACGTCAGAATAAACATAAATAATAGAATTTTCAAGCTATTGTTTTAAACTTGCATTATTTATATTCAATTCAAAACTTTATATATCACACATTAAAAGTTCATAAAAATTATTAAAACTTTTAAAGTATATCTTGAAAAATAAAATAAAATGAACGTCATATGACTGGGATTAATCATACATGAGATTATGTCAGTGCAATTGCGTGAGTACAGTGACCCTTTCAGAGTTTAAGTCACCATATAGAATAAAATTAAAATATAATTTCAATTGGGTAAAAACTTGGTGATAATTTTATTTAGCAAGTGGAACAAGTGTTAACTTGATTTATTAAAAGACCCATGGAATTTTTTTTTAAATTTTTTTCATGTGTTCATAATATTTTTTTTATACTTGATATAAAAGAGTACGTGAATATTAATTTAAATAAATCTTTGAATAAAAATAAAATCATTAAAGAAAAAAAACAATCAAATAAAAATGATGATAATTGAAATTACCACCCACGTGTTTTATGAAGTTTCCACATGTTGTGGTGCATGTATGATCATAATTTTGTAGGAGAAAAATTCACACATCAAAAGAGGGGAGAGTATGCTTTATATTAAATCATCCCGAGTCATCTAAAAGTTCAGTAGCAGTTGAATATTATTCAAGCTAACAACAAAATAACATTAAATAAATATTATTTTTTTTGTTTTATTTTCTTTTCTTCATTATTTAATTTTGTTATTAATTGATTTGTTTAAATCATTTTTAATTCGAATGAAGCTCAGTATATTTTGTCTTGTATTATTTTTATCAATTATTTTCATTAATAAAATGGCACATGGTTTTCCCGCCAGTGATCCAGAAGCAGTAAGTAATATTAATTGAAATTTTTTTGTTTTTTAAAAACAAAATAATTAAAAGAAGCTTTAAGTTTTAAATAAAAAAATATAATTTTGTTTTGTCTATTTGTTAACTAGTCTGTTAATTTAATAAAATATTTGTCTATTTTTAATTATTTGATTTGACTTGTTTAATTTTATTTCAGGCTGCTGAAAATATGAGGTCGATTCCACAATGGCATTGCCTTCGCTATAGGAAATTCGATCTAGTTCGTCGATGCAGAAATTATCGTCTATCACGCAAACACTGACCTATCAGAAAGCGGGTGGGTACTAGTTATCACACCAGCAATCCGCCAAGTGTCTACTTAACTACCCAGGGTTTGATCATCATTAAATTGATCCCTCGACTAATCAGGCTAATCTAAATGATAAACTAAATATCAATTTCCATCCGAAAAGTTTAAATAATATTAGTAATATAAAGCTGACTGAAACAAATCATTTTGCTTATGTTAAAGGAAGTGATGAGCTTCAATGACAATTGACGCTCATTTATTCTATATATTTATAGGGAAAGAAGGTCTAAAATGAGCACTTGACAAACCAGTTTCTCATAATTTTCTAACAAACATTAAATATTTTTGAAAATTAATTTTCATGTAAATAATAGCTAGAAGTTTTTTTTCAAATCAACAAAAACAAAAATTTTACATTAAAAAAAAAGTGTGCTCATTTTAAACACCCTGTTCATTTAAGACCACTATCCCCTGTATATTAAAATATTATGTGTCAAAAAAATATCATTAAATAATTCGTAATATAGTTTGTCAAGTTGTGTTAAATCTTATCATATGAAAATTGGTGTTTGTTAATTAATAATAATAATAATATTAGCACAATGTGATTGATACAATTAAAAAGAAAAATAATAATATAATACTTAAATAAATAAATGATTTTAAAAAAAGTTGTTAATTTTTTTTCGTTACCTTCTATGATATTTTTCTCTAGTAATGATCAATATTCCGATTATTGTAAATAAAAAAATAAATATATATATAATAATATTACCTCATCAACCATTTTTTTTCCAGATTTTTCAAATTGTTCGTGGAAAAATGAGTGATCTTTTTCTACATTTGTATTTGACTCATCAGCAATTAAGGTACTGAATGCAGTGAGTGGTAAATTTCCATTGACAGTAAGATTTTCCAATGACACAGCAGCTTCAGATTCTGCTTCAAGTGTTAAAAGTTCTTGATTTGAGTCCAAGAAAAATAATTGTGATTTTAATTGCCAAACATGTGGATTATATGAACTTTTTTCTGATGGATTTGGCACAAAACAAGCACCCATTACTGTACTTTCGTCTTTTAAAAGATTTTTTCTTGTATAAATAGGCTCTGATGATTGAGGTGTAAATACATATACTAAAAATTATAAATACAATAAAATTTGTTATAATTATTATGTACTTGTGTTGATAATAAAATAACGTTATATTATTAATTTTTACTTACAATTATTATCTTCAGTAAATGCAACCATATATACTGAGCCAATGTCAGAAGTTAGATTGGCTAGTTTTAATGGTACACTCCAAGAAATTGTTAGAGTTAATAAATTCCAAACGACAATATGTTCAGATGATCCAACAACAACTAAATGACAAGCTTCATGTTTACCAAATTCAATACGTTTTAATGTTTGTGAATAACGACTGTGACTTAAACTACATTTGAGTATATTTGTAGCAGGGCTCCATATTGTTAATGATGAACCAAAACCAACACCAAGAAGTGATCCATCAATTGAAAAATCAGCATCCATTGATGGTAAATTACGATAATCACCAAGTCCACAACATTGCCAATATTTTGTTGTTTTATACATTGATTCTGGCTCAACTAAATCCCATAATTTAAATTGATCATCTTTACCAGTTGTTACAACCATAAAATTATCACTATCAAGTGATGTATTTGAACTAAATTTTAATGATGTTATTCCTTTTTCATGTGGCAATTCAATACAAGTATTCAATGAATATATTTGTTTTTCCATAATATATTTCCAAAATTTAAGTCTAACTTCTGGACTTGATATACCATCATTTCTTTCTTCAACAGTTGCCATCCATATACCATCACTACTCAATGCAACTTTAGTTACTTCTGTATTAACAGTAATTGTATTTCTTCCTTGGGTCAATAAATTTTGTGTTGTTATATCAATATTATGTACAAGACTTTTAGTATTTGTATCAAAAAATTGTACATGTCCTGTTCTACTATTTAATACTAAACTACCAGTTCTTGGATCAAGTACTAAACCAGCAGGAAATAAATTTTTTTTTGATGTTGTTACACCCCATGTAAAATTTTGTACAACAGATGTTAATTTTTTTTCTGGATTAATAACAATAATACCATTATCTAATGTTGATATTGCAACATAACGATTTTCTGGTGCAATTGTTAAGTGTTTTATTGGTGCTGGTAAACGTGGTAGAAATGTTTTATTATTTGGTTTACCAATTGACCATTTAACAAGTACACATTCACTACCACCAGTATATAAATGTTCACCAGATTTTGAAAATACAATTTCAGTTACGGGCAATGTATGCCAATGATATACTCCTTGTGCTGGATGTTTTTTAAATAGATCAAACCATACAACAGCACGTCCACTTGAATCACCAATAGCAACACATGTCTCTTCAGGATGTCCAGCAACACATGTTATTTTACGACCAGTTAAACCAATTTTATGCCATATACCAGTTAAATTTTGATTTAATCGAAGAATATGCAAATCAACATCTTGACCAATTGCCACCAAATTGTTACCATTGTTACCAATAATATCTACATAATAATCAGCAATGTATTTGATGCAAGTAGACTTGGTAGCATCACCTGTATCAAGATCACAAAGTACTAGCTGAATGTCATTGTGAGCTTCAACAATATATGTTAGTAAAGCTTGACATGCTTGATGACCATTTGCACGTTGATAATTGACAATATGAAATGTCTTTATTTTAGCATCAGCATGAGTTTTAAATTTTAACTTTTTAACAATTATTCCATTACGAGAATCCCAATTAACAAGTTCTCCATTCTCAGTACAACCAATAATTGTATTAGAATTTTCTGAATTAAATGTAATTGCTATTATTTTATTATCAACAGGTTCAAATTCACGTACAAAATCACCTGTTTTTGTACTATTTGCTCGTATTACATTTTTCCAAACAACGTATAAAATTCTATAAACAAAAACAACAACATTGATTATTTATCTACATTAACTTTTAATATTATAATTATTTTATATAGATAATTCATTAGTTTAAACATACTCTCCATCACTAGAAAATAGTGGACGACGATCGATGATACTTCCACCACCTTTTCTCTTTACAACCAATTCATCACCAAATCTCTTGTATCTTTGACCTTGGCTAGGAGTTAAAGGTTCTTTTATCTGCATTTTTTAAAAATTCAATATCAATAATCACTTAGTTACAATTTATTTATGAATGCATAACTTTTTTTTTTTATTTATTTATTTATTTTTTAGTTGATCCACGTGCAAAAGAGTCTATAACCTATAGCTATGTACACTGTGTACACTTTAATACACTTTAATACTTTAAGGTGCATTTCGATTGATTTCGCTGAGCTTTGCAAGTTTTTTTCTCACAAATTTTTATTTATCTACACATGACACTGCGCAATGCGTTGTAAAAAAAAAGGGTAATTCTAAAATTGCAGTAAAATTAACAATCTTGTAAATAACAGTTAATTACCGGTGTATTTATATCTATCAAAATGGCGTTTGAGAAAAAAAAAAGGAGTATGTTGAATAGCACAGAAAAAAAATAAATAAATATAATCCTTTCAATGTTATATTGTTTTTGAATCATAGAGTTAATCAGTAAAAAATTGTGAATAATAAAAAGAAGAAAATTTACATATAAATTTATCTTATTACACTGTTGGTGATTAATTTTTTTATCTCAATATATTTTCATAATATTTGGAGTAATCGCGACTTTTCATTGTGTTTTATTTTTTTTTTTCAGAAGCCATATTCGTGTGCATTTTTTAGTCAATTTTTTTTTGGAATTACTAAAAGGATCATTAATGCATCATAATGTACATATATAAATCACTCTTTATACATAAATTGTGAAAAACAATAAGATAGCTACTCCAAGCTGCTCTTCAAGTTCAGACTTGTTCTTGCTTGTTTCTGTGTGTTTTTTTTTTATTCATAAGAGTGAAAAGCAAGGACTCCCTCGATCAAGTAATCGAAAGAGGGTTGGGAGGGGTCTTGATACACTTGCAGATATATAAAAAATATCATAGATACATATATGTATACACAAACCCCCACTGAGACAAGTCAGTTTCCTCTGATTTCCTCGCCCCTGTACATAGTGTCACTTGGGAGGCCAAATAACTAACGTCAAAAAAAAAAAATAAAAAAACTGTCAAGTATGGCTGTAAGATTAACATCAAATATATCACATTTGACATGTGTCTTAAATAACTGATAACACATTAATTATAAACAAATAACAAAAACACTTACATCAAGTTACAATAAACAACATAAAAAAAATTTTAAATGTCAAATGTAAATATTTTTTTTTAATTGCAAAAAAACATTCTACAATAGTGCATACTTTTTTTTTATATTTATTTTTAACTTTATTTTATTGAGTGATAAACATAATCAATTACTAAGTGCAACGTTATTTTTTGTTTATTTTTAAGATCATTTTTTTTTTTTTTTTTTGTGTAAATTTATGTTATTTTTATTTTTTTTGATTAATTATCATTATTATTGGTTTACTTCCTTGTTGAATGATAGTTTTGTTTGTGAGGGACTTGATAAATGTAATCAGGGTGCCGGAAATTGAACGTGGCTCAGGGGGGTTGGGGGGAAGAAGGTGATTCTTGTCGTTGAGGGGAATGCCATACTTGTAACCGGTGCATGAGACAAATGTATTGAAAAAAATTAAAAAATAATAATAGAATTATATAGAGAGTTGTTATAAAGTGTTTAATGAAATTGTGTTGATGTGGGAAAATGGAATAGTAACTATTTGATACTACTTGTTATTGTTTTTTTGTTTTATTTTTTTTATTAAATTTTTTTGGAGTGATATGGTAATTGTTAAACTATGGGTGCTCAACAAACTAAGGATAGAGTCATATCAACCGGCTCAACAGTGAGA
Source organism: Aphidius colemani (assembly GCA_030523065.1). NCBI lineage: Eukaryota > Metazoa > Arthropoda > Insecta > Hymenoptera > Braconidae > Aphidius > Aphidius colemani. Next base: position 22,319 of record JAPYYR010000763.1, read on the forward strand.
CAAACAAGAAAACAACCAAGAAATCCAAAAGAATCAAGACTCATTGGATCCAACATCTTCACTGAACACAGTGGTGAGAAAAACCTTTTTTTTTTTAAATCTTCATTTTAATTTATCATTATTTTTTATACAAAAAGTTATGTTTATTATCTTTTTTTTTTTTTTGTGATTCACCCTCTTTTTTTTCCTCACTTGAAATATATAGATATAATTTTTATATATATTTTTTTATTTTATCCTTTCTGACTCATTTTCTTTATACCATTTTTTTTTTTTTCCCTACTCTTTATATCAAAGATGAATGTGGATATCCATGCGTTATTGATTTTTCCAAAATACCTTAAAAAAATATAAAATTGCATTTCTCATTTACAACCCAAAAAAAAAAATACATATCATTTTTTTTTTATTATTTGTATAAATAAAATAATAAAAAAAAGAAACAAACAATGATAGTTAAAACATTGATTAACTAGATAATTCTTTTTATGATAATTTATTATTTTGTTAATTTTTTTTTATTATTTTATTTATTTTTTTTTCTTTTGTTATATTTTTTTTACAGAAGCACTTTTACAAAGTAGACCTCTGCCACATATCCCTGCATTACCTGAGGGTGATCCACCAAGTGGTACAAGTTTACAATCATTATCACAACAATCAAATTTTTCACAACATAATACTGGTGGTGTTGTTGGTGGTGGTGTTGTTGTTGGTGGTGGAGTTGGTGGTGGTAGTAGTGGTAGTGGTAGTGGAAATCTTCTTGAAGCAGCAAATAGATGGACAAGTAAAGAAAATCTTTTGGCACAAGAAGAAGATGATCCACAATTATTTGTTGCACTTTATGACTTTCAGGCTGGTGGTGAAAATCAACTTAGTCTTAAAAAAGGTAAAATTCATTGTTGTCCCAAACTATATTCATCGATATATAACAAAATCAAATCAATAACTTAATTATTCAAAAATATAAATCAAAAATTTCTATACTAAATGTATTTTTTTTTTTACTTTTAATTTAAAAAAAAAAATAACATACATTATCCTCAATATTATTATCATCATTCAATTTTTATTAATTTATTTTTTATAATTTATTAATTTATATATTTGTGTTTTATTTAAATTTTAAAAAAATTTTTAAAAAACTAATTTTTCTTTTGCAATAAATATATATTTACTAATGATATAAGTATTATTGTTAAATTAATTTTTTTTTTGTATAAAAATATGTTGATACAGGTGAACAAGTACGAATATTAAGTTACAATAAAAGTGGTGAATGGTGTGAGGCACATTCAAGTGCTGGACAAGTTGGTTGGGTACCATCAAATTATGTAACACCAGTAAATTCATTAGAAAAACATTCTTGGTATCATGGAAGAATAGCAAGAAATGCTGCTGAATATTTATTAAGTTCTGGTATTAATGGAAGTTTTCTTGTACGTGAATCAGAAAGTAGTCCAGGACAAAGAAGTATATCACTACGTTATGAGGGTAGAGTTTATCATTATAGAATCAATGAAGACAGTGATGGAAAGGTAATGGAAATATATATTTAATTAATTTTCATAACTATACATCTACATGAAAATAAATATATTTTTAAATTTTCTAGATGTTTGTAACGGCTGAGAGTAAATTTAATACACTTGCTGAACTTGTACATCATCATTCAATGCTTGCTGATGGACTCATTACACAATTACTATATCCAGCACCAAAACATAATAAACCAACAGTATTTCCATTAAGTCCAGGTAAAAATAAATTACATTAATTTGCTTTATTAATAATAATTTGTAAATGATTAATTAATTAATTAATTTTTGTTAATGTAGAACCAGATGAATGGGAAATAAATCGTACTGATATTGTAATGCGTCATAAACTTGGTGGTGGACAATATGGTGATGTTTATGAAGCAGTATGGAAACGTTATAATATGACTGTTGCTGTTAAAACATTAAAAGAAGATACAATGGCATTAAAAGATTTTCTTGAAGAAGCATCAATTATGAAAGAAATGAAACATAAAAATCTAGTCCAATTACTTGGTGTATGTACACGTGAACCACCATTTTATATTATAACTGAATTTATGAGTAAAGGTAATTTACTTGATTATTTACGTAATGAAAATAAAAATCAAATAAATGCTGTTGTATTAATGCATATGGCAACACAAATTGCAAGTGGTATGAATTATCTTGAAAGTAGAAATTTTATACATCGTGATTTAGCAGCACGTAATTGTTTAGTTGGTGAAAATCATCAAGTTAAAGTTGCTGATTTTGGATTAGCAAGATTAATGAGAGATGATACATATACAGCACATGCTGGTGCTAAATTTCCAATAAAATGGACAGCACCAGAGGGTCTTGCTTATAATAAATTTTCAACAAAATCTGATGTATGGGCATTTGGTATATTATTATGGGAAATAGCAACATATGGAATGAGTCCATATCCTGGTGTTGATTTGACTGATGTTTATCATATGTTAGAAAAAGGCTATAGAATGGAATGTCCACCAGGTTGTCCACCAAAAGTTTATGATTTAATGAGACAATGCTGGCAATGGTCAGCTATTGATAGGCCAACATTCAAAGATATTCATCATTCACTTGAAAATATGTTTCAAGAATCAAGTATAACTGAAGAAGTTGAGAAACAATTACAGGGTAGTAGCAGTAGTAGTAATAGTGGCAACGGTAATGCTGGTGGTAGTGGTAGTGATGCTCTCATTTTATCATATAAAAAATCACAAGCTGGAAGTACAGGAAATATTCATGGACTTGTTCTTGTTTCTGATCAATTATCAACGTCTGGTTTAACTCAAGGTATTAATACAATAAATAAATAATTATTAAATCATATTTTAATAATTATTATTTTATAACTTTATAGATGGACCAAGTACTGTCACAAAATTAAGTACATTTATGGGTGGACTTGCAAATAAAGGAAATAGTATTGTTCAAATGCGTAGATCAACAAATAAAAAAGGAAAACAAGCACCAGCACCACCGAAAAGAACAAGGTTCAGTATTTTTTAGTTAAAAAAAAGAAATATAAAAATACACAAACAAATTGAAACATAAAATCAATAATTTATTTTAATTAATTTGTTGCAGTTTATTGTCTTCATGCAGTTCATTTCGTGACTCTGCATATCATGAACAAGATCAACAAATAATTGATAATGTCGGTGCTGTTAATTTGGATGATGGCAACGATCTAAATGGTATTGATAACACTTTTCAAGGTATTTTAAACACAACTCAAAATTAAGCATTAAATATTTATTAATGCACGTTTTAATTATTTCATACTTTAATATTTTTATATTGATTAATTATTATTATCTTAATGACAATTTTTACTAAATCCTTTCAAATAAATAACTCCACTGTAAAAAAATTACTTGTCTTGGAAATTTCTGTATAGTTCAATGAAACGAAAGAAAGAAAAAAATAATTTTTTATATATCAACGTGGGTCATTCTCCAAGAATCTACTTAATATAATTGCACAGTAGTTTTTTTTTTTTTAACACTTACCCAATATTTATTTACCCTGTAATTTTAAAAAACAAAAATTTATATTTACAAATAAAATATTTATGTAAATATTGAAATTAATAAAAATTGCATGGTATCGATTATTAGAATCGTAGTTAATTATTACATACATTGTTAGTAAAGCAATAAAAAAAATTGATATTTAAATCAAATCATTAATTATTTATTACTATGATGATGTTATAAATTAGTCGTAAATTATCATTAATTTTATATGGTTACTTGACTCTTAGTTTATTATCAATTTTTTACAGAGTTCAAGCAGTGTTACGTGAGTTTACTAGCCATTAATCATCTGTATCTAAACAAATTTATTTTTTATTTTTTATTATTTCATTTAAACTGATAAACGATAATCTATTGACTAATATTTTCAGTTTTTTTTCTTTTATTTAAATCAATTATTACAATAATTATTTATTTCTTTATTTATTTTTTTTTTTTGCTTATCATTTCTATTAGATTCACGGAGAATGACCTTGACAATACGAATAATCGATAAATATTTTTGTCGCGTTTAATTATTAATCAGCGCTTGCCACCACCTCTAACAAAAAAAATAATTCAATTTATGAATTAACAAAAAGCATTTGTTAATTTCATTGATAAAAGATTTTTTTTTTTAAATATATAATTGTAGAAATAAAAAAGAAATAGTCAAACGAAATTTTAGAAGAAATAAATAAAACAAAAACAAAAAATTACGATTTTATTGAATGAAAAAAAATACCCCAGGTATCACACGAGAACTTGTGACAATGGCAACACAATCAGTACCATCAGGAAGTGGTGAACAGGATGATGATGGTGATGGAAACCAGCAGGTTACTGAGCAAAATATATCAACATCATATCAATCATCAGCATCACCGGAGTCAGTACTAAATCAGAAACAATTAAAAACTCAACAATATCCATCTAAAGACGTACTCCCACAGAAGGTATACTAATGATTAAAAAATAAAACAAAAGCATAAAATATCCAACAAACTAATGTCGACATACCAATAACTATATTATTTTTTAAAAATAATAATAATCAAGGTGGTAGCCAGTAGTTGCGCGATGTTATAAATTTTTATTTGCTTTATTTAAAAAACTATTTAATTAAATAATTTTTTATTATTTTTATTATAACTAAACAAGATAATTAATGGTAAAAATTTAATCGTTAAATGCATCTAGCACTGCTTGAATAGTTGAAATAGTATAAAGAATTTATTTTCTTTTATTTATAAATATGCCTATCCTTGTTCAGAGTTGAATAATAATATTGATGTTTTTTTTTTTCTTTTTTTTTTTTTGATTTGCTTTAGCTGGTCCACGTGGGTGCCCTGGAAGTGCAAAATGTTAAACGTGCCATAAATCGTTATGGAACAATGCCAAAAAATTTACGTATTGGTGCATATTTAGAATCATTACGTCAAAGTGGCAATTCATCATCACACGATACACCATTAGTTAGTGAAAATATACAACAACAATCACAACAACGTGATCAAACACAATTACCATCAGTAATACACGATTTACCAAGAGAAAATCAAGAAACATTACAACATCGCTCATTATCACCACGTCAAAATAATAATTTACGTAATCAATCACAAATGACACGAAGTAATTCATCAAGTGGTGTTGTTAATACTTATCAACCACCAAATTCACCACGTAATCGTTGTGCTATTAATCGTAATAAAAATAATCAAGATAATAATAATATTAATTTACGTACATTTAGAACAACAAATAATTCAGCATTTCGTACAGCAAGCCCATCAAGATCAGTACAACCAACACTTGCTGATTTAGAATTTCCACCACCTCCACCATTAGATTTACCACCTCCACCCCCACCGCCACCATTATCATCATCATCATCCTCGTCATCCTCATCAGCAGCATCAGTATCATCGTCGTCATCAGCATCAACAACAACTGATGAAAATCAATTACCAAATTATGAACAAAGCTTTAATAAAAATGATAATACAAGTGTTAAATTAAAAAACTCACCTATAGCATGTAAAAAAAATAAAAATAAAAAATCACATGATAATAATAATAAAGATGATGAAGATGCTGAAGAAGATGATAAATCAAATGATGTTAAAACACGTGAACCATCAGTTAAAGAAGCATCATCAAGATTTGGTGTTAATTTACGTCGTCGTGATTTACAAAATGATTCAATTAATTTAATTAAATATATTGATGAAAAAAGATCAATATTTAGACCAATAAAAGATTCAAAATATGATGGTACATGTATATCATCATCATCACCAGTTGAATCACCACCACCACCACCACCACCACCATTACCTGCAATGTCAACAAATAATAATGATAGTAATGATACATTTAATAAAAAACCAGGCATGAAAGAAATGTTGGAGTTAAAATTAATTAATGAAATACGTCATAATTCAACAAGTGATTTAAAAACAACAAATAATACAAATAAAAAATGTAAATCATCAAATGTAAATAATAATTCAATACCGTCATCATCATTATCATTAACGACATCAACCGCAACGACTACAACAACAACAGCAGCAACGACAACTCAACAATTAGATCCAGCATCACAATTATTATCAGAGTTATGTGAAAATTTAAATATTGATAAGAAAAAAAATAAAAAATCCATCTATAATTATGGTAATGAATATGCAATGTTAAATTTAAAAACAATTGAACCACCACAAGAATTTAATACGAATGATAAATATACAACATCATCATCATTATGTATTAATAAAAATGATGCTGTACAATTACCATCACCAATAACTGAAATGAATATTAAATTAAAAAAAATTGATAAAACAATAAATCGTTGTAATCAACTAAAAGATGATACAAATAATGAAAGTACAATAATTGATTTCAAATCAAGATTAAGAAAAGTTGATAACACAGATAAAAATGATGATAAAGGTAATAAAAAAAATGATGATACAAATGACATTATTATATCTGAAAATGATGATAATGATGATAAAAGAAAAAGTACTGGAAGTATAAGTAGTTTAAAAAAATTATGGGAAAATAAAGAATGTACATCTGGTGTTAGTGATAATAATAATCAACAATTAAGTCCAAAATTAAACGTACGTAATTTTAATAAAAATAACGATAATATTGATACCGGTGATGAAAGTCCAGAGGATCATATTTATTCATCAACAACACGTTCATTATTACTATCATCATCATCAAATAAAAATGTAAATTTACCAAGTACATCATCATCGTCATTAACATCATCACAATCAACAATTATCAATGATAATAATGAAAAACCAATTGTACCAGCAAAACCAATTAAAAATATATCAACAAATAATAAGCTATTTACATCAACAATTTATGCAACACCAATTTGTGATAAACAAATAACACCAACAACAACAACAACAACAACAACGACGACAACGAATGATTATGATGAAACAATATTAAATAAACAACAAAGTAATAATAGTACTGTTAAAATTAAAAAAAATGATATTATTGAATTATCAAATGCCATTGATTTAACAATAACAAATTTAAAAGGTAATCCAACTATTGTTATGACAAATTGGTTACAATTATCAGATAAAGTTGGATTATTACATGGTCTATTACAAAATATTAATAATAATGATTGTGGTATTGGTATACCAGCACATGCTAGATTTCAGTATCGAGATTTAACAGGAAGATTAGAATTACAAGGAAGACAGCTTAGAGCTGCTGGTACAAGAAATATCACAGAGAATACAAGACTACTCAGTGACGTTCAAAATACTATTAAAGATGTTACAAATATGGTTCAAAGATAAATAAATTCAAAGAGAAACAAAATAATAATAATATAATTTGTTTATCTAAAAAACGACGCAACAAGAATCAAAAAAAAAAAAACAAAAAGCAATTTTTTTTCTTGCAAATTTAATTAATTTTTGTAGATTTTTTTTCACTTTAAAAAATAGGTTTTTTTTTTGTTTTTAAAAATTTTTAAATTATAATATTATTAAAGAATAAAAAATATTTTTTTTTTTTTTTTTTTCTTTATCATTTAAGAAGACGTATTTAAAAATATAAATATATAAATTATTCTAAGTCATTATAGTAACAAAGATAAAGAAAAAAAAATAATAGAATAAATATGCAAAATGGAAATAACAGTATTTCTCTTTTTGAGTGACACGAGAACAAAATAAAAAATTTATTATTGATGCCAATTTTTTTACATTGACATAAATAAAAAATAATTAATTAATGATAAATAAAATAATTTAAAAAACATAATAAATAGTCATTGGAATTTTTTTAAAAATTAATTTAGAATATTTACAAAATTTTACTCAATAGTTTTATGATAAATAAATTTAAAAAAAACAAAAACAATTTGTGATCAAAAGTGGAAATCAAAGTCACTTTATTACCCTCTTTATTTTCTTTTATTTTTTTTTTTTCTTTCCCAACAGTTATTATTATTAAAAAAACATTGAAAATTTTCCAATCGAAATTTTTTTACTCTGTTAGCTTTTTTTGTTTGTTTCTTCTCTTTTTTTTTTTGCTTAAAAAGAAAAACACAATAAAAGAAAAAAATCATGTAATTTTTTAAATAAGATCATGATTAATAAAACGCTTAGTATATTCGTAATTACGTCTAGCATTTAATTATGATAAAATTAAAAAACTAAAAATCAAGAAAACCAATTATTTGCAAAAAAAAAGTTAAATTAATGATAAACTTATAACGTTGATTTTTTTTTAACTCAAAAATAAAACAACATTGAAAAAAATTAAAACGATTTTGTACTTGTATAAATAAACATCTCGTGTCGATAAAATAAATCAACTGAATGTACAATTTTTGATTTAGTAAATTAACTAACAAATTGTGCTTAAAGAAACGAAAGAAATTGAATTAGTTCATCTAAAAAATTGTCGATATAGTTACTATGTAATTATAATTAATTATTGAATGTCGTAAATTTTATTTAACACTGTATGAATGCATTAAATAAAAGAATGATCTTCCAGAGAGCGTAAACTTGAAAATTATAAATTAATAATATTTAAAAAAACAAAAATAATTATAATTTTTATTTATCTGTATCTAATAATTTTTATATGAATATAATTAATTTAAAAAAAAAAATTTTCTTTTAAATCAAAAAAGTGATTATTACTCAGCCACGATAAAAAAACTTTTTTTCCCTTTTTAGTTTGTGAATACACAAAATGAGGATATTTTTAAATCAAACTTGACTTATTTTCAGGGTAGATGATAATCAATTAGTCAGTCAGAAATTAATTACTTAACACAAGCTCATTTCGTGACTTATTTATGACAATTTTTCTTTGAATGAATCATGCTCAAGTGAAAAAAAAAAAGAATAGCAACAACAACATTATAATATGTAAACTAAATAATGAATGAATGGATTAATGATGACACTGCCTATACTCCATGTAATAAACAAAAGAAATAAAAAGATGTAATTGGCTTTTTTTTAGCCTTTTTACAACAATCAACAAATGAATATTATAATTTTTTAATTCTGTGATAATTGCAATGATTTTTAATTGAAAATATACTCAATATTATTATTTATAAAAATAAGTATTGATTTCTTCTTTCTATTTATTTTTTAATAATAAATAATGAAGTTATTTATTAATAATAATAACCATGTTAAATTATAGTTTTAAATTATTTATTTATATTTTATACTTTATTTGTTTCTTCTGGTGACTCTTGCATTCTAAAACAATCATCAACTATTTTCCATTTTTCAGCAACAGCTGTTATTAAAAAATTTTGATTAAAAGGTCTTGATACTTTATCTTGATATTTAACACTGCCATGAACTTTAACAAGAAATGTTATTTGCTCACCAAGTCCCTGGTCTAAAATTATACAAAAAATAATTTAATTATTAGAGAGATTTTTAATTAGATATTTAAATAATTAATTTATTTACCAGTTACTGGTTGTGCATCAAGTGTAATAATTGTATGAGTCGATATTGGCAATTCACACCAAAATTTTTGAACATTATCTTTTCCTTTTGTGTTGTTACCATTCCATACTAAACTTCCTTCGTCCATGTACAACTTTGATACTAACTGTAATTAAAAATATAAAAACAATACAGTTTAACTTATCTTATAAGTTATAACATACATAGTTTATGTTATTTATTACAAACAAACTTTTTGTTACTTACATATCTTTTTTTGTCAACAGTGTCATAGTAATGTTTGGTAAATTCCTCAGCTGTTTTACAAGCCAAATCGATTTTAGTTTTTAAATCCTGTAATAAAATATAATTAAATAAATAATAAAATAATAATTTATTTATAATTTTGGTTGTGCAAACAAAAGTAAGGTTATGTTTTTGTATTTATCAAACTGTTCTTACTTGCTCCATTATTAATTATTAATTATTAATTGCTATTAGAGAGAATTTCGTAAAATGTATAATATTTTGGTTTAACAAATATTAAGTTGTTTAAAATTAAAATTAAATTATATCACCAAAATACAGGTGTGCATGTCAGTAGCTAAAAGCAATAACCTAAAGCTCAACCTTTAAAAAAGGGGAGAAGGGTTTGTTGTGTTTTATTCACCTGTGTTCACCTGCTCATCATAAAAAACGTCAAGCAAGTTTTTTTTTTTTTTCAACGAGATGACGTTCGAACAGGATCCTGTAAGGTGGCGTACATTATTTCTTCTAATGTTGTTTGTTTATTTTTTTTAGAGCAGGAAGAGGATAAAAAATAGCAGGAAGAGGGTATTTAAGGAACTGTCAAAATTTTATCAATAAATACATTTTATTCATTGTTCTTCATTTTTTTGTTCACAATATTATTGACAGCTTGTATTATTGATGTACAAAATATTTCTACAATATAATAATTATTATTACTCAAGTTTTATAGATTAACAATTGTCCAGATGGATAATACAAAAAAAACAAGACATTTTAACAGGTAGAAAATTCTATAATGAAAAGAAAAAATTACCTATAATTTAATAAATTATTTAAACAAACTTTTATTATTTTAATTAAAGGCCAAAGTTTATTGATGAAGATGAGAGGCTTTTGGAATTTATGTGGAAAATATTTCAATGGAATCCAGAATGGTTGGATGATCCAAAATATGAAAAAGAACCACCACCAATTTTTGAAGAAGAGCGAAGTGTTATATCAACATCATTGTTTTATGAAAGCTTTGAAGATTACTATCGTGCAATGGAACCATTAATGCTACTTGAATTTTTTCATATTTTAAAAAGAGATGCTAATGATGATTTTTCTGATCACAAAGAAAAAAAGTTTGTTTAATAAAATTAAATGGTTTTTTTTAATTCTCCAAAGATTCATCAATTAAACTTTGTTTTTTTTTATTTTATTAGAACTAAAAATATATCTGGACAAATTCATGGCTGTCATGGAATTGTTATAAAAAATGAACAGCAAAAATATAAAAGAATACAACGTTTTACTTTAGAAACTGAAGTTCTCAAATCAATTGAAGGAACATTTCCAATTAGAGGTGAATTAGTTAGATTAAAATATAACAATAATCAAGAAATATTGGGTTACATTGAAGATCTGTCACGTATAACATTGTCATCATCATCATCAACTGGTGTTAGATGTTGTCAAGGTAAAAATAAAAAATTTAAATAAATCTAAATCTCTAATAATAACAGCTCGTATATTTTAGTATCAACATGCTCTGGTTGTTTATTAAAATTAATTTTTCAAATACGTACAAAAGACGTAGTGATACCAAATTCTTATAAAAGTACAATGCACTTAACAACTGTAACATCAATGGGACAATATTTACGTTTAATACGTGCACTTGAAGATCTTCCAAATTCACAATTATTTAAATCAATATTAAAGCCAAATTGTGAAGATTATTTAATGTCAGAAGCAAATATATCAACATTATCATTAATAACAAATCGAAATTTAAATAAAACTCAACTTGAAATAGTTGCTGGTATTGTTGAAACAATAAAAAAAAAAGAAAAAAAAATATGTCTTGTACAAGGACCACCTGGTTGTGGTAAAACAACAACAATTGTTAATATTATTGCAAATGTATTAAAAGATCCAACAGCTAAAATATTATTATGTGCACCAGCAAATAAAGCTGTTGATGATATTGTATTACGTTTATTAAAATATGATGATTGTTTTAAAGAAAATGGTATTAATTTGAATATCGTCAGGATTGGTAGAGATGAAGCGATTAATCCTGGTGTTAAAGATTTATCATTTTCAAATCTTTCATTTATTGCACAAATGGAATCAATTAACATTACAAAAACATTACAATATGAAAAAGAAGAATCAATACTTGATAATGCAAATATCATTGCATCAACATTATCATCATGTTACTCATATAAAATGGAAAGTAAATATGGTGTTGATAAAGCTCAATCAATACCCATTTGTATTGTTGATGAAGCTGGACAAGCAACAGAACTTGGTACATTGATACCGTTGATGCTTGGTGTTGAAACACTTGTACTTGTTGGTGATCCACAACAACTTCCACCAACAATTATTTCACAGGTAATTTATATTAACTAATTTAATTATCATTTGATTCATTCAATAATACATATATATATATATATTAAATTAGGAATCAAGAGAACGTGGTCTAGATGTATCACTATTTGCCAGAGCACAAAAAAATTTTGCCAATGATCCATGGAACCCAATAACTATGTTAGATACACAATACAGAATGGTAGAGCCAATAGCCCATTGGCCAAATAAGTATTTTTATTCTGGTAAATTAAAAACAGATACAAGAATATCATTCTTACCAATGTGTTATTATAGAGTAATAAATCATAATTGTTGTCAAACACAAAATCGTCATGGTAATGAGGGTGAAGCAAAATTAATTGTAAATTTATTAGTTGGTATAATTGAAGATTTGATTAAAAGGCAAGGCATTAAAATGCCTAGTTTTGGTGTTATAACACCTTATCATCATCAAAGAAAAATTATCATTGAATATATTAATAAATTGTAAGTTTATTTTTAAATATTGATTTCAATTAATTGACTAATTAATCTATTGATTTGTTGTAGATTGAGAGCTGGAAAACAAAGTATACAAAAAAAAACGACTAATATTACAGATAAAAAAAAAACTGATGATGAAGAAGAAGAATTATTAAGTCCTTTACATCGTGCATTAAAAGCAGTACAAATAAATACAGTTGATGGTTTTCAAGGACAAGAGAGTGATATTATTCTAATGTCTTGTGTTAGAAGCCATGGAATTGGATTTATTTCTGATCCAAATAGACTCAATGTCAGTTTAACAAGAGCTAAACATACAATGATACTCTTAGGAAATTTCACAACATTTAAAGTAATATTTTATTATTAATTAAACATTGTAATTTAATATAATTTATTTATTTTTTTTTTTCAACAGAAAAATGTCATGTGGAAAAATTTAATTGATGATGCAGAGGCACGTGGATGTTTAGCCAATATTGATGATCCAAATTTATCATCAGTAAAGCTTAAAAATATGATCTGTATCTGTAGTCGAGATTCAATGAATTAAATCTAAATAAATATTTATTCATTATATTTAAAAGGTAATCCAAGTATTGTTATGACAAACTGACAGATTATTAAAACCAATTTACTTAGTTATTTGTAACTATTAATAACAAGTCTTATTGAGTTATTGCTCAACATTTTGGGCTAAAAGAAAAAATAAAAATTCATTCGCTGATTTAAATTTAAATAAAGTGACCATGTGTAGGTCTGGTCTCCATATTTGTGGAGAATAATTTTAAAAGTCTACGATTTTGTCCACTCTTTTTACGCTTTCCACTGTTTTCCACTTCGAGAATTCGGGTGCATAACAGTACAATAGGCAGTAATAGCTTATTTCTTATAGGTGTATGTATAATTGTGATTGTTATTAATTTTATACTCTTTATTTTAATGAATTATTAAATGAATATGACTCTAATCTTGATGGTGTAAATTATTTTTTTTATTCAAAGTTAAAAAAAAAAAAAAAACAAATTCAACTTTCATTCAACTACACAGCTTTCTTGTTGAGTAATTGAAAAAATTAATCTTTATCTGAGAACAACTCCATGTTTATTAGTTTTCTATTGCTTTCTCCAACTTTTTCCACTTTTTCCTCTTTTTCCACTTTTTCCACTCTTTCGACACCTTCCTTTTTCTCTTGTCTAAAACCAAAATAACAAAGTTAACAATGCTATTATTTATTAATGCTATAAAATAAGTAGTAAAAAGTACTAAATCTTACGCTCTGATGATATCTTCTTTGTAAAAAATATCTTTAATTGCTATATTTGGCGCTGGTCTGTCGAATCTAGGCTCTAATTTTGGTGGAAAAGCTTTATAAACATCGTACCACAAAGGTTTATCTTCTGGCTTCATAGCACCACCTTTTACTAATAATGTTACTCTGAAACAAAATAATTATAATTAATTAAAATTGTCACATGTTATGACAACAATAACAATTTATATAAGTACCTGCTGAAAATTGTTCCAATTTTTTCCAAACGACTCTGTGCCATTTTGTTAATTAATTTGTTAATACGCTTTCAATGTTATAATTTTAATTAATATTAATTTTACTGTTGCAAGTTATTAATTAATAATAACTTGTACTATTATTATTTTTTCAGCATCACAGCTGATCACAGTAACGAGACAAGAACATTCGCACACATGTTAACGCTATGCTGCTCTTTTTTAATATGGCGCATTTAAAGTTTCGAATTTTGACCTACAGATAACACTAAAATGAACTTTTTGTGATCCGAAAATTTTTAAAGGATTGCCAATTTTTGCATAATAATAGTATAATACATACATATTATTGCATATTATTTAGACATGGCTGTGTTGTGCAGATTTTCGAGATTATCCCGTAATTTGTTAATTAAAAACCCAATAATACGTAAAGACAATTTATCAAGAGGTATACGTACTGTTTTACAAGATCAAAAACCATCAAGAGGTATATTAAAAACAAGTTTTATTGGTGGTATTATTGGTGCAGCAATTGGTGTAGGTTATGCATTCAATAAAATCGAGCGTGACAGAAAAAATTTAGAGATTGAAGGACATGAAATACCAATTGAATTGATTAAATATAAACCAGATTTTGAAGTTTCTCGAAAGGTTAATAATAATTAAAAACAATTCATATATTTTATTTATTTTTTTCATTATTATTGCTTTGTAAAAAACCTATTGTTTTTTATGATTTTGTTTTAATTTGTCAGATAATTTCACCAGTTGATACTACCGGTTTAAAATTGACTTTATTTCAATATCAATCATGTCCTTTTTGCTGCAAGGTAATATTTATTAATAACAAATGATTTTTTAAATTTAAACTTGTTATAAATTAAATTATAATGTTTTTCCTCAAGGTAAGAACATTTTTGGATTACTATGGAATATCTTATGATGTCGTTGAAGTAGAGCCTGTATTTAGACCTCAAATAAAATGGTCATCATATAAAAAAGTACCAATATTATTGGCAAAAGTTGACAATGGATATCAGCCACTTAATGATAGTACAATGATTGTATCAGTTTTAGCATCATATTTAAATGATAAAACATATAAAATAAATGAATTGACAACATTTTATCCAAAAGTAGCAATGAATGATGAAAATGGAAAACTCAAAGAAGAAATTGTTAATAAATATTTTTTGATGTATCAAGGATCTGTACCAAAAGACAGAACATTAGATGACATTGTGTAAATATTAATATTATTCAGTTATAGTAGGCATATAATTTAGATACTTCTGATTATATTAAATTATTTTTTCATTTATTTATTAACAGTGAAGAAAGAAAATGGAGAAAATGGGCAGATGAAGTATTTATTCATACATTATCACCAAATGTTTACCGAACAATTAATGAATCATATCAAACATTCAACATATTTTCAGATGTAAGAACAACATGATAAATTTATTAAGTATTTATTTATAATAATTTTTTAATATTTTAATTTATATTTTTACAGGCTGGTAAATGGGATGAATATTTTTCATCTTGGGAAAGATTATTGATGATTAATGTTGGTGCATTGGCAATGTATTTTATTGGTAAAAGACTTAAACAACGTCATCATTTAAAAGATGATGTTAGACAATCATTTTATGATGAAATAAATATTTGGTTAAATGCAATTAATGCTAGAGGTGGTGTATTTATGGGTGGACAAAATCCAGATTTATCTGATTTAACTGTTTATGGTATATTACGTAGTATTGAAGGTTGTGATGCTTTTAAAGATGCATTTGAAAATACTCAATTAGCTAATTGGTATCAAGCTATGACAGATAAAGTTAAAACTCATGCTGGCAGTAATATGTTGAATAATTAAAAGTATTTTTAATAATTATAATTTTATCATGTAAATTATTTTTTATTAATAATTTATATACTATTTGTTCTTGATTATTACCACAGTCGTATAACATTAATTAAATTAAACGTTATATTGTAATTAATTAACTTAATAGTTATAGCAATAAAATTATTCTAAAAGTAATTACCTTTTATTATTTCATCAATTTTTTGTTTTTTCAAATAGTAAAATAATTTATTACAAGTAAAAATTTATGGTACATGATTTCGATAGCAGAAGATTTATTGAATTTTCAAAGATCACAAAGTAATTGACGATAACTTAAAATAAAACCACGATTTTCAAGATCAGGTGATGGTGCATTTGGATCTGTTGATGGACCATTAGCTCTTGGATCTATATTTGTAACAATATATAATACAAATGGCTTACTTGTACTTGTTTTTGTTGAAAAACCATTACCACAATATCGATCTGTTGTTCCTCTAGATCCATTTATTGATGGATTTGGAATTATAACATAATTATGATCACAATTAACTCCTGAACTTGAATAATCAATTCCTAAACAACAAAAAAATATATACATACAAAGCTAGACATAATAATTTTAAATTTTGTTTAAATTAGTAGTTCACCT
Organism: Aphidius colemani; assembly: GCA_030523065.1. Taxonomy (NCBI): domain Eukaryota; kingdom Metazoa; phylum Arthropoda; class Insecta; order Hymenoptera; family Braconidae; genus Aphidius; species Aphidius colemani. The sequence goes on from JAPYYR010000763.1 coordinate 38,992, forward strand.
GGTGTATAATCAACAACACTTGAATCACCAGATATTGAAAATGAATTTGTTTCTGATTGTGACCATTCAATTGTGCAGTATCCAAGGGCCATTCTAATGCATACACCGTAATTAAGATTTTGTAATTGACGTGTTCCAACTAATGGCGGTAGTATTGATGCTAAAATAACAAAAAAAAATATATTAAATTGAAAAGTATTCATTTAGTTTATTTTAATAATTCATATTACTACCTCGAGAATTTGTTGTTGTTCCATAGTTGAAACTGGTTACTAAACCTGAAGTTGTATTGTAATATTGCAAACAACCTGTTGGTGCTATTGATAAAATCAGAAAAAAATGAATTAATAGATTATTTTTTGTTATTAAAAATAGTTGTTTTACCTCGCCAAGGTGAATCACAAGCAATTTGACGAATTCTTAAATTCCATTTACGTCCAAATTTATACTCAGCATTTGTATTTATAGATATTGTTATTGGATTATTTTCAAAAAATTCTACATAAACTAAAAAAAAAAAATAATAAAAACTAAATTGAAATATGCTTAAATTAATTATTGATAATATATTTTACATCAATTTACCGTGTTGCTTTGAATTATCACCACAAATTCTAGGCACACTTGTAGAACCACCAGAAATGAGTAAAAAATCATAATCACATACACCACTTCCGTTTGGTTGTGATAAACTCAATTCCAAAAAATCAATTCGTAGCTAAAAAAAAGCTCTTATTTTTATTTATTGTTATTTAAATTTTATTTATAAAAACACTTACCTGGCAAATATTTGAATTACATTTGTTGATTGTAATAACACATCTTTCTCCTCCTTCATATGATGAATAAAATCCAGGATTAACAAAATACGTATTATTAACATTTGAAGTTGTCCCACACTCTTTACGAACTGAAGAAAAACATGACGTATAAATTTTTAAATTTAATTGTAATTAAATGAAAAATATTACTTACAAGTACAACAAACACCAAGTTTATTAGCACAACTACCCGAAGAAATACCACCATATTTTGCACACTCATTTTTAGTAAAACAAGTACCACGAAATGTACTTCCAGAATTTCCAGAACACTCGGAATTTTTAAATCTAACAACACTAAATAATGGAAAGACTGCAACAAATGAAATTATTAATTTAAAAAAATTAAATAGCTATTTTTAATCCCTGAGGGATGTTATTTGTTAAAACTTACATCTTGCTTGTCTATCTTGATGTTGATAAATATCTAATGTACTATCATCCCCCAAGGATTCATTATATACTCCATTAATCTCACCAATTATAAATCCCATTGTTATTATAAAAATAGATAAAATAATTCCAAACATATTCTTAATGTTTTAGTAACTGAATGATGATGATACATTTATACTGAAAAAAAATATATTTTAACAAGTATAATCCATTCAAGCTAACGGTGAATTATTTGCACATTAAATTAGATAAAATTATCACCTTGAAAAAATTTAAAATCAATGTGTTAAAATATTCAAATAACTGTCTTTATTTTTAGTACTGCTATTATAAATAAAAATTACTTATATTGTAAATTAATTTAATATTATATTTAGCAGCTTAATTGTTCTTATATAACTAAAAATAAATGTTTGGAGCATTAAAATAAGTAAGGTAATATAATTTTTTATATATTTATTATTTATTTTGTAAATTAATTAATTAATAGAGACAGTTGAAACACGACAAAATGGACAATGTCCTTGACGAAGAAGTGCCAGTTCATAATCATCAGCATGAAATAGCCTCAAACAATATTTGCAAAATGTTATTTGTAAATCAGGAAGTAAATTTTTATAATATTTAGTTCTAAATGGTAATGGCCATTTAATAATAATAACACTTGTTGGTTCAATATTTTTCAAAACTTTTCTACCAACTTTAACAATTGAATCACCAATTTTTGGATCATTAAATTTTATCATTTTAGCTGTAAATAAATCAGTAATATTATCATCAATTGTCAATTGATTTTCAATATTATTATCATCATCATTATCATCATCACCATGAATATTATCAATATTTTCATAAATTAATTTTTCAGCCTCATCATCATCAATATCATCTTCAAGTTGAAATTCAACAAGTGGTAATATTTCAAATTGCCCAAATGAATATTGAAATTTTAATCCACATTGTACACAACAATTACAATGTTTATTATTTGATGGTAATAATGAATTAAATGTTGAACAACGATAACATAGGGGTAATAATTCTTCTGGATCAGTATATTGATAACTTTTAATAGATAATGTTAGTATTTCAATTTGGCTCTGTTGATAATCTGGTATTTTCATTGTTTTTAATTTTTCTAATAGTTGCATTGATAATTTATTAGCACCAAGTGTTTTAGCTTGTTTAATAAGTGCATAAATAATTTGTACTTTTGATATACCATAAATATTAATACCTTGAATTTTATTTAATAAATATCTTGATATGTTAAATAATGCCTCAGGCATAAATGATGTAAATGGTTCTTCTTGATAACGAAATATTTCATGATATGCATAATATATATCAGCTTTGTCAGAATAATCATTAAATATATTAATAATATCATTATCATTTTTATCTTTTAATTCAAGACTTAATTGTGATAATAACCAATAAAAATATGATGCATCTTTAAATCTTCTTTCAATAATAGCATTATCAGCAAGTGTTGTTAATACATGTATTGATTCATCAACTTGTCCAGCTAATTTAAATGCTTCTTGTGCTTCAGAAAATCTTCCAGTATCAACAAGCCATCTTGCATATGGCCCATATATATGTGATTTTAATTTTGTATTACGTTCAGCTAATTCAAATGCTTCTGGCCATGCTTGTGCATCAATAAGTACATCAGCAACATCTTTATCATCACCAAGACGTGTAAATATTTCAGCAGCACCATGTGTTGCACCAAGTTTACGTAATTTTTTACCAATTATTGTTAAATTATTACGATCACCTTTGTCAATTTGTCTACCAACTTTAATTAATAAATCAATCCATCCATATTCAGATATAATATTAATAGCACGTTGTATATCACCAGCAGCTAAAAACATTTCAGCAGCAGCACGTGGTTCACCTAAACTTTTTGCCCATTCAGCACGTCTACGTAATAATACAGTACGATCTTGTGAATTACCACTTGTTATAAATTCTTGTGCAATATCAAACATTCTTAAATCTGAATACATATCAAGTGCATATTGTTGTAAGCCAGCTTTTTGATATAATTTTGCTGCATCACGTAATTTACCCATTGATGCTGATGCAATTGCCATACATCCTTCTCTACCCCATTCACCTGTTTCTAATTTTTCTAATATTTCATTAACAACTTCAATATAACGTAAATTTTTTAATCGTGTAAATGAATTTTCAGCTATTTTTAATTCAAGTTTTTCCAATGATGATAAACCAAGTGATAACCAATCTGTTTCAGCAACACCTAAACATGCTATTTTATATGCTGATATATAGTCATTGATATCAATATATTGATACATTGTTGTTGTTAATGGTATGTCAATTGTTTTTATATTTGTACCAATAATACAATATACCTTTGAGCCATTATTACCAACAACAAAACCACTAAATTTTTGATGATACTCTGGAAAATTTGATACTTTTATTGATAATGTATCATTTGTTGAAAAACAATACATATCTTCAAATGAACGATTAAATGATACTGATGTTACATCATTTTTTTCATATATTATATCATCATTATTAATGCTGCTGCTATTACTACTATTTATATTAATTATTGTTAATAAACCATTATCAGTAACAATTGCTAATTTTTCTTTTTGTGAACTAATATCAAGACAACGTATTGAACTATTTAATTGCATAATTATTGATGGAAATGGATTATCTAAATATATTTTAACAACTTGTCCACTTTTTAAACCAGTTATTATACATTCTTTACCAGCTGGACCACCAATAACTTTAATATATGTTATTGAATTATCTAATATCCATTCTCTTTCAACAACACCAGTAAATGATAAACTTTGTAATCTTTTATCTAAACATAATACTAAATGTTTTGATGTTACAACAAGAAGATTACAGTCAAGTGATTGACCAAGTTTTTCTTGACAACGATAATGCATACCATCATTACCTGATAATTCATAAATAATAACTCTTTCTGGTAATTGTACAGCAAGTTTATCACGATATACAGCAATTTTTTTAATTAAATCTTTACATTTAATTCTAACTTTTTGACTTGTTTGTAAATTTTGAATAATAATATCAGTCATATTTTCACGATATGCATAACGTTCACCATATAAACCATGTACAATATCCCATGATAATTGTAAATAATTTATATTACCATTTTGTGTACCAATTGCAATATGTGATGATGTTGGATTAACAGCACAACTCCATACCCATGAATCATAATCATTACCAATTTTTGTTAATTGAAAACCTTCATTTGTCATTAATAAACATTTTTTATTACTTCCAACAACTAAAAGATATTGTCCATCAGGAAAATGAAGAATTTTTAAAGGAATAAAATCAATTGTTCTTTCACGTCCAATTTGACGACCAGTTTGTGTATAAAATGATATTGTACCATTCCATTCAGCAATTGCAAGAATATCATTATTTGATTCATCACGTGGTTGTCCCCATGATAAACTCCATACAGCACTTGTTCCTGGACGATCAATTCTCAAATGTTCATCACCATTTTTATTTCTAATTGATACATAACCAGATGCAAAACCAATTGCTAAATATTGTCCATTACGTGTCCATGAACAACAATTTATTCTACCACCAGATTTTACTTTTTGTAAATTTTTTTGTTCTGATGACCAAATGGTAAGTTCACTCGATGAACAACTTACAAGTTGATGTGTTATTGGATTAAATTGCATACATTGAACAGCTTCACTATGTGAATATTTTAAAATACCATCTAGCTTTGATGTCCAAACAATAACACTTTTATCAGCACTTCCTGAGGCAAATTTCTTTCCATCTTTCGCATAACAAACACAATAAACTGTGTCTTTATGACCTGAAAAATACAACAATACAATTATTTATTTTATCTAATTGTTTATTAAATTAATTTATTTACCTTTTAGTGATTTTATTAAAACTCCTTTTGTCGTTTCATAAACAAGAACTTGTGATCCAGCAGTTACAACAAGTTGAGTACCATCTGGACTAAAGCACAAATCATAAATGCTGAAAACAAAAAATAAATAGTGTTAATTTAAAAGCTTGATGCCAAAAATATAAAGATTTTTTAAAAGAATACAAACCATTGTTCTTGTCTGTCCTGCACCTGGTCTACCCAGGTTGTTATTGCTCTCATAATTATATTATATATTTAATTATAGTGTTTTCTAAATTATTCGTTGCATTTTATGTACCTTGACCTAAATAAATACTTTGTTTTTTAAATAATTTGTTTGTTTTCAAGTATCCAAGAATCCTATATACATTTTGTTTGGTTTTGACAAGCGTCATTGTTTGGTACTTGTTCCCGTTATTGTTCGTTTCCCTGGCAACCAAATAAAAAAAAAAAAAAAAGAGTTAATTCACTCAGTGCTAACTGCTAACATAAGGTGTTTTTTTTTTTTGTATTTACATTTTTTTCTCAGTGAATACTGAATAGGGTGAATAGCGTCTGACCGAAATTCACGTCGCCGTGAGAATAGTCATACGTCAAGAATAAAAAAAAAAAAAAAAAAAAAACAAACTG
>JAPYYR010000764.1:0-27591 GCA_030523065.1 Aphidius colemani
TTTTTAAATATAAACAATTATCAAATATTATTAAAAAATATCTCTTATATTCATAAAAAGATGTATGATTTCGAATCGTAATAATAATAATGCAAAAAAAAAGTCGAGATAGGTAAAAAAATAATCAAGTAGATAATTAAAAACCAGACAAGTCCGGTGAAAGTCAGGAAAGAATATAAAACTCTCTAGTTTATCTCTACTCAAGTACTATTTTGATCTGTCGAGTTTTTCTAGCGAAAAGTATCGAGTACGACGTTATAACTTGACGATGAATTACTTATCAAATGATAGGTCAAGAGTCCAATACAAGTAGCAATAATATTAAAAAAAAATTGATTAAATTTATCAACTTAATCGATATTAATAATTTTTTCATTTACTAATTTATTTTTGTGAATATTATAATTTTTTGATAATAACAAATCACGCCTTTGTGTATTATTAATTATCATTTTTTATTTTAAAAAATATACACTTGATGCTCAGTTCCTTTACCTCATCAATGCTCATTTATTTGAAAGTCGGCCAACTCTCTCTTCAACTCAATGCTAATATTTCTATCTTTTGCTAATTATATTCTGCTTGCATAAATTTTGAAAATCTTCCTCGCAGAATCCTCATATTTTACCAATTAAGAAACTGTAGCAATTAAAAATTCATTCATATAAATTATTTTTTTTAAATCTAATTTTATAACAAACTTAATAATATTTACAATTGTAATTAAAATACATTAAACTTGTATATTTATAATTACAATATTTTTATTTTTTTCACATCAGTAATATAATATTTTACTGTTTCTTTAAATGTACTTTCATACATTGTATATTCTGTATGACTCTCACTAGACCATCACCAATAAAATTATTTTTTTCTCTCTATTTTTATTATTTCATTGTAATAAAAAGGGATGACATCAAGTTCAATTTAAGAGCGTCTGTTTTTTATGAGGTTAACATGACTCGACGAATCGCATTTTTCACTCATATAAAGTATAAAAATACTTTCTTCTTATCTTTTTTTACATCCTGTATATACTTTGATAATTTTTTTTTTTTTTACTTAAAGTTTTCATTCGATACTTTTACCTTGCTAGAAAATAGAGCTATTAAGTAAGACGATCAAAAAATATATCGCGTGACTGCACATGTTAAATCAGAGAATATATTTTTTAATAATCAACAGCGAAAAAATATCGAGCATTAATATTCTAAATCAAGAAGAAAAAAAAACCAACGTAATTTCTTTATTAAAAAACTTGCCAAAGTAGTTTAACATAATTGATTTATTTTTAAAAATTGATTTTAACTTGTTCGCGTATATACAATTAAATATTTGTAGATCGTTAACTATTGTAATATAATTATTAAGTTTATCATGGCTTCATCATTATCATTATATCATTGATATAAGAGAACCACCGAGTCAGGAGGAATTGCAAATTAAATAAAGCTACTGACTGTCAATTCGGCTGAATTTAATCGTATTTGAAGTAGCGAAGAGGATAGTGGAAATGATGAGAGAAGGGTGAAAATACAAGAACCATGCTTGCAGATAGGTTTCTAATTGAGAATCAAGCTCAGTGTAGAGCTGCTTTTTTTTTTTTTATTTATTTTTCTTCATCTTCATTTTCTTTTCCTTATTCTTTATCGACTATTTGACTTTTTTCATTTCAACGAAATAAAATCTTTGATACCACCTACAACCCTTCATTGAGCTTTTTTTTTTTTGTCTTCTATTCATTTTTATTCTTTTTTTTCTTTTATCTACAACTCCCTTTTTTTTCTACAAAAAAGTTTGATGAACATAATAACAATCTGTGAATGGCTTTTGGTTCTTTCATTTGTAGAAATAAAAAGTTTTAAAATAGAAAAAAATACGTACAGTGAAAATGTGGGTATGAGATAAAAAATAATGAGTTTAATACAAATGCCTGAATATGAAATTGGTTTTTTTTTTCTTAAAAATATTTAATTACATATAGTAATTGAGATATTTTTATTGGTGTTTATAAATTTTTTATGAATATTAAATTTATTGAATAGACAAAAATTCTCTTTTCTATTATAAAAATAATATTAAAGCGATAACAAAGTCTTATGTGAAATTGATTTCTTATTATTATTATTTTCAATTATCCACTAAATCGCACAAAAAGTAAAAAAAAATAAAATCCAAATAATAAATACTTTTGTAAATTTCAAAGACCTAATTTTCCATTACGAAATTCCGAAAGTTTCTCGAGCGAAAACACAATACAATTTAGCGTCGTCAAGTAAAGTCTTTAGTCAAATAAATATAGAAAGCACAATAGTGAGTTTGTGACAGACAATTGGACCTGGCTCTGATGTGTATTATTCCAAAAAGTAAAATGAATAAAGTATATGTAGAAAATTCAAGAGACAACATGATGATCAGTTTTTGACTTGAAAAAAAAATTAAAAAAATATTGTTTTAAACTAAATTTGAGGAAGGTTAATGGTATAGAATGAAAAATAAGATTAAAAGCTTTATTGTTTTATATATATATATTGTGTAGATGGTTTGGAAAAAGGTATGAGTGATTTACAAGAACATTGAGCTAAAGGCGATATCGCATCCTAAACTCGAAGGACAAGTTAGAAATGTCATGGACTTTTCAATGTATACGAAGTACGGAATATAGGATTAAATCGGGGGATGCACATTGAAAATAGCTGGTAAAATGGATGGCAATATATATAACAAATAGATAGATAGACATATATATACACAAGGATATAAAATAGAACAGGAAAACGACGCAAAGTCGATGACAGCCAAGTTCTAACCAACCAAAAGATAGTTGTGTTTCCATTCCCTCATGATTTTCCAATAGTTTTGCTTGGAAAAGCGTCAATCCTATTTTCCATTCTCTTATTCCCTTAAACATATCTCCATATAGGTATCTTCTAACCTTTCTATCTCACTTACTCTCACTTAAAAAATTTTAATATATATATATATATACACATGCCTCTTGATTTTTCCTCTTTACTATTTTCCCACTTTACTCCTTCACTCTGGCTCTAATGGTCTTTAACAGCGAACAGCAAAGCACTGGAACGAGATTAAAGCCCGGAAGCACACGTTCAATGTTCGTACGGAAACATTTCTTTTTCTTTTTTTGAAATAAAAAGAAGAAAAAAAAAAAACATCAAACTTACCTCGACTTTCTCACTCACTCACTCTTTAATTCACACGATCGAAATCTATTTTGTACTTGCTGATAACTCAAGCTATACACACTCAATGCTTCTTTATTTGTGGTAGAGAATAAAAAAATATATAACTATTATATATATTATAGAGAAAAAAAAAAACAGTATACAGAAAAACGATTATACTTGTTCACGAATGAGTCGAGGGATATGAAAAGGTGCACTGCGAGGGGTCATTACGCGAAAACGTACTCTTCCAATCTGGAAATGAAAATAAAAAATAAAAAACATTTTAAAGTAGGATGTAGTTTTATTTTTTTTTATATTCTGTTATTTTTTTTATTGCAAACTTGGACAAAACGAGACCCTTGAGAACTTACCAAGAAAAAATTTACGGTTATCCTTTGGATTATAAAAATCTACTGCACACAGTATATATGCTCTTGAGAATTTAATTTTCATTCGTTTCAATAAATCAAATCTTTTTTTTACCAACAGAATAATCTGATATTTATTTTACTTGATTTTTTTTCCGAAAATAGTCTTTTCAAATTTTCATTTATCTCAAGTATATTCAAGTTATTAATAAACATTAAATTATTATTGAATATTAAATTAAACTATTTATTTTTTAATAAGAATATTTAATTCATTATAAATTCAAAATACAATAAAACAATGAATAGCGGACAAAGTTGTCGTGAAACTGGGCAAATTGCAGCCGTCGTCTTTCTCAAGCTTATTATTCCTAACGAGCATTTAGAGACAAACAAATTAAAGAAACATGCAAGACTCGGAAATGTTTGCAAAATTGTTGCAAGTGAAAAGCCCGAGGGAATTTATACGTATATATATATCCAGTAAAATGTCAGGTTGAATAAAGAAACTGGGTGAAATAACTGAGGGGTGAAAAGATACCTCTGTCAAGTAGAAGAAGTAAATGACAAGTCAGACATACGAGAGATAAGTCACACTGACATTAGGCCCTTGGCCAGCAGGTGTTTTTTTATTTCAATAAAAAAACTATATAATAAAAAAAAATAAAATGAATCGAAATATAATATTTGCATAATAATAATAATAATAATAATAATAATAATAATAATAATAAAACAATTATTCATAAATGGGAAAAAAAAAGTAATGAATTCAATAGATATAAATGAAAAATATCAGGAAATGAAATGAAGAATAATATCATGTTGCAAACAAAGAGTATGAAAAAAATTTTTAACCATGCATTAAAAAAAAAAAAAATTCGCGCTTTTCCATCTGTCAACGTCGTTTCACATCCGCAAAGTCTCGCCAGGGGATTATTTTATTTCACGCATACCACGCTCTTATACGCGTCACCCCATATGCCAAATAAAAAGACAAAAAATTATTATTTTTTTATTTTTCCTCTGAATAGATGTTGTTGTATATATAATATATATTTTTTTTTTTTTTTTTTTTTTTTTTTTTTTTTTTTTTTTTTTTTTTTTTTTTTTTTTTTTTTTTTTTTTTTTTTTTTTTTTTTTTTTTTTTTATGTTTTCATTAATGATCTAAAGGACATGTATATGATCACACTAACTCTCATTTCTATATGAATATCTTTGAAAATGTTTGCTGATTTGTCAAACGAATTTCACTTTTTATCTAACTATAAAAAAGGGCTCTGAACAAACAAATAAACTATTTAAATTGACATTGTTTTAGATTTCTTTTTTTAAGTTATAAATTACAAAAAATTATACTTTTTTTTTCTTAATTAATATTTATGTATGCATAAAACTTGACACCACATTTTTTTGAATTTATATTTCTACTTCCTTTTTTTTTTTTGGTAAATTAAAGAAATAAAAAAAAAAAAAAAAACTTTACCAATCCAGGTTGAAATGTAAATTTGTATTTCGCTTTTATCATCAACTTTTTCTGATTTCTTTATGCTTTTTATTTTCTGTTACTGTACAGAAGAAAACTTGCAAGTTTTTTAAGCTCATTGCAACTTTTAATTAATATCCTTTTTTCAAAGACCAAATATTATTTCAACATTTTAGAATTCAGTTTTTTTTTCACTTATTTTTTTCATTATTTTAATGTGATATATTCTTTGATGTTCAATATCATCAACTTGTTTATATTTATTTATGTAAATTGAGTTTGTAAACGAGTTTGTATTTCGAATATATTTTTTATATAATAAAGTAAGGTGTTCTTTATGGTTTTCAATATTTTAAATAACAATAAATATAGATATTTTCATTATTAAAAATATATTTATCCAGTTGTGAACTTGATTATTGGGTATAAGATAAAATCGCAAATTCTTATCAGACATTTACAGCATTGAACTTTGAACATACAAACAAACTAAAATTGAAGTGCATTGCTCTATTTCACTTGGATACATTGTATTTTACGATTGCTATAAAATATCAGGTATAACTTTGAAGTCGAACTTTGTTTTAAACAAAAATCAATCATTATTTTTTCTCTATTTTCCACTCTATATATTATTATTATTATTATTACAAAAATATTTGAGTATATAAATTTATCAAATAATCCAAGAACCATAAACTTACAGTGTCATTTATTGATCGTTGAAAATAAAATAGTATATATATTTTTTTATAAAAATAAGTAAATATAAATTTTATACAAAAAGTTGATATAAAAAAAAAAAAATAAATAAATAACTTTACGTGAGCAGGAAACGTGGAAAGGAATACAAACTATCCGTCGGTTGCAAGAAAATGCGTACTTCAAAAACTCCGGAAACTCGCAAGTTTACTTTTGTATATTTTACTTGATATACGTCTGTATATATATATAAAGTAAAACGACGTTATTGTATATGCAAAAAGAATAAAAAAAAATATCCTTTTGACGTTGTGTGTATATATTTTCCAAAGTCTTGGGTACACTTTTCAGTAATGCAGGTAACTGATAAGCACTATGCATATACATACACTCAACAACTTGCCTCCTTTTACCTTTGTTATAGTATTCAGCATAAAAAATTAAAAAAAACTATAAATTTAAAAAAAAAGGGTAGTAGATAAATTCTCGGTTGTGTTTTTGAATATTAAAAATAAATATTTTCAATACAAAGTAGCAAACTGGAGGGTTTAATTTGCTTATAAATCAGTATAAAATTTTAATTGAATATTGTAATTAAAAAAAATATTATTATTCAACTGAAATTTTTGGAGCATTATTTATTGTTTGCTGGTGTTTGCAAGTAAATTATTCAAACTGGATGTTATAATTTTCGATATTTCTCTTGTTCTTGTGATAAATATATTTTTTATTTTTTTTAATTACTTGATTAAAATGAATTTGTTATTTTTCCAGCTTACAGAATATATATTAAAAAATATAGCAAATACATGCAGTTATAAATAATTTATTTATTATCATTGGTTTTAAAGAATAATTATTGAAATTTATAATTAACATAATTTTTACATTTCAACTGATTTGAGGGAAACGAAAAAAGAAATAGTTAAATATTGAAAAGCTTCAAGTTGTTTCTTGTTCTAGTTTTTTTTTTTGTTCTTAGAGTAGTCAGTTTTTATTTATTTTTTTTCTATTTTTTATATATATATATTGTCGTCGTATACATTGTCTGACCAACGGTGCGACCAACATGTGCACCGAATTGCCCAATCGCAAATAAACTTTTCAACAGTATGAAAGAAAACGAGTAAAAGTTTTAAAAAAAGTAAAAACCACAGACTGAAATTATACGAAAAAACCACATGAAAAGTCTTGTGTATGATACGAGCTAAGTTGAGGGTAGTTTATTCAACCTATAGTTTTGTATTTTATTATTTTTTTTTTTTTAAACTAGATGAAGCGTTATCATCCAAGCTGTTGGTGATTATCTGCAAAACCACATTATTCTGCATACTCAACATAAAAAGCAGGAAAAAAAAAAATTATATATATACATAATATGAGTTATAATTTTTTTTCAATCTCATTTATATAATTATTTATTCAGAAACTTTTATCATCATAATAAATACAATATTAAATAAAAATTTTTTTATTTAATCATAAATTTATATTTATGAAAATTATACTCAGCATTTGCTGTACAATTTTTTATTATTTGTTTTAATAATTTTATTAGAATGAAAAACAAGATAATAATAATACAATCATTATTTTTTTAATATAACATTTTTTTTCTTTCGGATAAAAAAATAATGAGTGTAATGAATAGACTAGATATATTTGTTTTTTGTACTTTTATAAAAAGGTATAATAAAGCTTTTTTTTTTTCTTTTAATTGACCAATTTCATTGTAATAGTATATACTTGAGTTTTCGTTTTTTGTTATTACAATATTTTTGTTATCTTTTATTTCAAAATAAAAAAAGAAATAAATTTTTTATTTTTCTCTTTGCCAAAAGTATATGCTCAAGTTTTTCATGCCCACAATTGCATTCGATAAGTTGTAGGGAATAAAAAAAAGATAACAAATAAGAAAATAAATTGAAAAAACAAACTCACAAACTTGTATGGTATTTGAGTCCAAAAGTCTCGTTTTTCTCTCATCCGATAACAATCAGAATCGAATATGCCCCCATGTTTTGCAAAACTCCCCAATCTTAGCCAAGTATTTTTCGATGGGCGTACATAGTACTTTTTGTTAGTAAATTATCCACTCGTGCACGCACGTACAAGAAATTGCATTTGAAAATCTCGTTACCACAACTTTACGATACTTTATCGCAATGTAAAATGTCTGAACAACAACAAGAAACATTTGTTTCCAATTTTTTTTCTACTCAGTTTTATTATTTTTTACTTCTATTACTTTAAAATATTTTTGAAGAATAAAAAATCCACTATTGTTCTCTACATAACAGACAGTTTGACAAAGTTGACATTTTATTTTTTTACTTATTTTTTGACATTACGAGTTTACAATAAAAAAATTTCAATAATAATTTTAAAAATTTATTCAAAACTTTATATTTTTTTCTGAATGAAAATTTGATTATTATTTTTATTTTAATGGAAAATATTATTAAAGAGTTATTTGTAAATAGAAAATCCATTAAAATTTTTAATTTTTATATAATAATGTGTAAAAATATTTATAATAATTTTTTTATTTTCAGATAAACACAAGAAATAATAAGTTGAAGAAAATTTACAAAAAATAATAATAAATAAATCCTCTTCGAGGTGCTGTGAAAATCGTGGCAAAACATAAATTTAATAAAAATAAAAAAAATATATTAATATTGAATAAAGTAAAAGACGATAAAATGCAGATGACACGAATGCTGTTACAAGAACCAGGATGGAAATTGGAGAAAAAAGGTTCAGCATTGTTTTTACGACGTGACAGTTCTCATACAAAATCAACTCGTGTATGTTTTAAATGTGACGTTGAAGTGCGAGAATATGAAAGGGATGAAGATTATGGTGACAATGAACAACAAGAAATTGCAGCAAGTCCATTGGCAATGTGTGCAAGTTGTCTTGCTGCACTTTGTGTCACTGTTTTATTGCCATGGCTACTTCTTGGTGGTTAAATTAATCAACTGTTTTTCTTTCACCCTTATTGATTATTTAATTTTTAAAATTAGTCCATTTCTCTTTTTTTTTCATTAGAATTGTTATTTATTTTTTATTTTTTAATTAAAACTCAAAAATAATCAAATGTGATGAGTGACTTGTTGAAAAACTAATGCTAAGACTGTTTATTATTTTTTTTTCTTTTCTTTATTTTCAATTATTTTGTATATAAATAAATATAATATTAGAAAAAATATAAAATAAAAAATCTGATAAAGAAAACTGATGGTTTCTTTGTGAGAAGTGATTTTATGAAATTGAATGAAATGAAACTTCAAAAGAAAATTGTTTGAGTCAAAATAAGATGAAAAAAATCAGTCAAATGTGGAAATAGGGTTTTATTCGTATATATATTTACTGTATTTTAGAATTTTTTAAAGATTGACAAATCTAGGCTACTTGAAAGCAAAAATGAAAGAAAAACATTCTATTATTTTAGAGGAAATTTTTTATCTTGCTTTTATACAATTGATATTTATCTTTGGCATCTGATGAATTTACTAAAACAACTGTAGCTCTAAACGCTGTGTATTTAATTATTTTTTTTCTTCAACTGACAAAACAAAAAAAAAAAAGACATCAAACTTGTTTACACGTTATTTCAA
Organism: Aphidius colemani; assembly: GCA_030523065.1. NCBI lineage: Eukaryota > Metazoa > Arthropoda > Insecta > Hymenoptera > Braconidae > Aphidius > Aphidius colemani. Next base: position 9,372 of record JAPYYR010000764.1, read on the forward strand.
TCTGGACTACAAAAGATAGACAACAAAATTCGTTTAACATTATTTATAAGAAAACATAAATAACAGAATAAAAAAAAAAGTTTATCGATCTCTTGAATTGCATGTGCAAAAGTTAAAAAAATTCATTCTCAATTTCATCAACTGCCAAACTTTTAATTCTTTTTTCCAATCTGATCACCTAAATTTTATATCAAAAATAACAGAATAAAATATGACTGTTACGTGACAAGGCAATGAAATTTTATTTTCTCATCTTCAAAAACTGGAAAAAAATCTATTTAAAATTGTAGAATAAATTTGATTCAAATCTATACAACACAAAGGCAATAATTTTTAAAAAAATAATTCTAATTTTTGATATGAACTATTTAATTTCTATTAAATATATTATCCTGCATTTGTTTGATGTATTTTTCCCTTTATAAAATAACCATGAGAAACTTTAAATAAGGTCAGATTGAAAAATTACCTACTTGAATGAATAAGTTAATATTGATTTTACAACTACGTATTTAAATAATTAATGATATCATGTATTTCCAAGACAAATATCATTAATAATAATTGGCAAATACTAAATTTGCAAATTACATAATAATAACTAATGATAATAATTATCATATTCATAAAAATTAAATGTTTTTTGCTTGTGGTGCTTTTAATAATATTATTGTAATTATTGTAACAGTCAAAGGTTATTACGTCAACGAAATATTAAACAAATAAATATTAAACCAAGTCATGTATATACCATAACATTTAATGATATTTATAAAATTGATTTACAATAAATTTTTATTAATGTAATTTAATATTGTCAATAATAAAAAATGTAACAATTTCGTTATGTTTTCAATGAAAAAATATAAAAGCTACAAAAAATTTCAATAAAAACTATGTAAATTTATTTCATAATTCATTTTTTTATTGTTTTATTTTTTTTATTTTTGTATTTTTTTATTTTTTTTATGGTCAAATACACGATAGTTGGTGTGAAAAATGATTGAAACGTGACGAGAATATCATTCGATTTGAAGCATTCATTTTCCAGTGGTCGCAAATTGGTGAAATAAAAAAATTCAAATAATAAACGATCTCGATGAAATATATATATATACATTTTTTTTCAACTAACTGGATTTTCGAAAAATCAACATACTCTGACAGACAGCCTACGGAAATTTCCCATTTTTAAAATTAATAAAATTGAAAAGGGGTAGAATCAATTCCATTCAAATATCAACAGAAAAATTAATAGGAAACCGGAAAAAAAAGGCAGGTTTTTAAATTACGAGCTAAATAATTATATATATATATATAAAAAAATCCTCGACCAAGCATAAAAGTTTTTTAGTTTAATTAAACTTTTCGGGGTTGAGATAATAAATCATAACATATTTATTATTTTAATTGTATTTTATTTGTCTTTTTTTTTCATTTCGTTTACATTTTATATATTTTTTTTTTTTTGCTAAACCAGCAAAAAATTAAATAGCGGTCAGCTAATTATTAACCCAATGAATAATTAAATAACGTGGTTTTCGTGATACAATTACATTCTATGTTGAAATTTAATTGTCATCAAATATACCGCTGTGTTGACTCATACTCAATCACTTTAGATTTTTATAAATTTTAAATTAATTTGCATATATAATGAATAATTAAAAGTCAAGAGATCCGATAATGTCATTTTTTTTTTTTTTTTTTTAATTAATTTTTTTCAATTAATTTAATCAAATTTCAAATAAATAAATATTTTTCATATTTATTTAACTGTGCAATTCTATTATTCTAATTAATAATTTCAATAAAATCTATTTATTTATTTTTGTTATATTTCCATGTTTATTTTCAAGTTTTTGCACCTTATTTACTTTATTTTTATTAAGTTTTCGGCCATTGTTTTGATCGGCCCCCTATTGGTCTAGACAAAATAAGGAAAAAATAACACAACTAATTTCTCGACCTTGGGGCAGTTGTTACTCTGATCTACGTGCGGGCGGATTTACTCAGTATAATTATCAATCGTTTTTAATTACAAGTGAACATTAATTGAAAAAAATTTAACAATCTAATTACTCAGACAAGCAATGATTATTGTTACTACAAAAAAAAGTCAAATAGTTAATTATATATTGTGTTATTTATCGTTTTATTGTGGAATTAAGAAAAAAAAAAAATGACGCGTAGTCTCTTGACGCTTTACGTTGTGTGGTTTTTACAATAATATAAATATACGAGTGTTTTTATTTTTATTTATTTGTTTTTAATTTGTGTTGTTAATGTCATCGAGTGATAGTTGATTTAATAATTATTATTAATTACTTCCAAATCGAGGTGATGGATATTTTTTCTCAGTCTGGACGCCTAAGAGTACGTAGTTTTATTTTCCATTAATTTTAAATAATTTATTTAATCAGTTAGATAATTAGATAATACACACTTCATCGATTGTTATTTTTATTATATTTATGAGTATTGAGTTCAATACAAGTGTGATGCATTCGGATGAGTTATTTTTTTTTTTCGGGACATTACCCTTTTCGCCAACAAAAAAAAAAAAAAACGCCATCGTCATCCTCCATTATATCATAGTGTTATTATCCCCTTTGTGATTGGTCGTTTACACACCCACACATACATCATCAAATTGTCATTACTCCATGTTTTTTATTTTTTTTTTTTTTGGAGTAAAAAAAATATAAAACAATACTCAATACCATAAAGTTCTCGTCAACCGTTGACTCCTTTTTTTTTACAATAATTTTTTAATATTGAAAATAAAATAGAAAGAAAAATCATTAAAAAGTAAATAACAGCGAGTTGCATAGTACATATATAAAAAAGTTGAATGAAAAAAAAAAAATAAACAAGAAGAATCTTGACACTGTCACTCCAGTTTCTGTCATAATATTTATTTTTTTCTTTGCACTGTTTTGTGATACTCTGTTTAATTGTCACTATTATTATCATTGTTATTTTTTTTTTTTTCAAAGAAATTATCTTGCAATAATTTTACAATGATATTTTTGTTATTTTTATTATTTTTATATTGTTTTGTCGACGGTCAGTACGTGTGTTAGTCAAGAGACAAAATAGCCAGACTTGTTAAACTAAAATTTACATGACAAACGTTGATTATTTACTCTGTATAATATTACTAAATTTATATAACATTACAATATTGAGAAAAAAAAAGAGACAGAGAGTAGATTCTAAAATTTAACCAAAATATTATTAGCATCACGTGAGAACACTTTGTTCATGGTAATCAAAGACAATGCATCTTCTTGGTCGTGTTGATGCCTCAGAGACAAGAGCAAACGTCACAAACGTGTCTTGCATTCAAATGAGCTTAATCGATTTCTTGAAAATGCTTTTTTTTTTTTCATTTATTTATTTGAATTTCATTCGTATGCCTTTATCGAAATTGCATATTCAAAAAAATATAAAAAAAAATCAAACAATCAAATTCCTTTCAGATATTTCCTCTCATTGAGGTAGTTCGTTCGTTTTTTTTGTTATTTTCATTTCTTTTCATGCCGTTATTCCGTTCCTTTATTTTTCTTTTATTTTGTCTCGGCAAATTCTGTTGATGAAAGTCGTGAATAAAATAATAATAATAATAATAAAATTAAATAACAAAAAAATAAAATATTCTCTTAACATTGATTGCACGCTCGTGATATATATATTTATTTTTTTTTTTTAGTGGTATGAGGTGTCTCACGGATTTCACTTAATACCACTGAACGATAGTAATGAATTCTCTTGTGTACGGATAATCAGCAATATGGCATTTCGTCGGCACTCGGTTTTGCGGCAAACTAAAGTCAGAGAAATGCAATTATAGCTGCTTCGTTAGGAACACCTTCACAAAATCATCTATTTAACTTGAACCGAGAATGATACTCAATAATTAATTACATTCTTTGCTTTTTTATTTATATATTCTCATGATAATTCTTTTTATATTTAAACCAAAGTTTTAGTAAAATGAATAGGTATAAATCACGAAATAAAATTTCATATTAAATTCATTAATTAAGTTTGAAAATCAACGTTCTTTTACTACTTGGCATGTTGATATAATTTTTTATACTATTTTTTTTCTGATGGATTGAAACTTTAATTTCAACTACCCACACAGACTTTTTCAATGAGTTAATAATAGCACTTGTTGTATGACAAAGTACACTCGTTCTTAAATTGATTTCAACACGCAATTTATCAAGAAAATTAGGTTTTTTATTATTCAACAGATTGCAACTAGTTATTTAAAAAAAAACTCATGTAAATTGAGTTGGACTCGTAACGACATCTAATTGCACTGATTCTATTTTATATAAATTTTGAATTTTCAGAAAATATAAATGACTTTATCTACTAGAGTTTTTAAAGTCCACTGCTGATTTTTTTTCACTGTCGGTAGTGTTTATCTGGTAAAAACTGCAATACCAATGAAAATTGATAAAACAGTTTTTACTTTGTTTAACTTGATCATTCTACCACAAGTCGCTTATTTCAATTTGTCCCTTTAAATTTTTAAAATCCAATAATCATACTAAAATATTTAAAATAATAATAATTTATTAATTTAATTTATTTTTCTGTTTTAGCTTCCGGATGTCAATAGCCTCGATGAAAGGGTGAGTGAAGCCAAAAAGTTTATATTTTATTTTTATCTTTAAGTTGTAGGTGTAAAAAAAAATTGTTTTAAAAACAATAGAATATTACTAGCCCAAGCCCAAGCCAAATGTGTGTTTAAATAAATATTTTTTTCAAAGGAAAATAAATACCCAGTTGAGATAATCGACCTAATTTAATATTGTTCAGTATAATTTTGCGTATAAAAAAATATATACTTTATCGATTATTCTTCGACTCAAATATATAAATAAAATAATTTGGTAGAGTTTATGTTTATGAATATAACACAGTTGATGTGATTATATGCCAGATGAGTTTTGATGTTGTGTATACAACATCGCAATGTATATATTATACAATGTACGAAAAACACTAAATTATATTTTTGATCTGCTGGACCATTGCCCACTCTCACGCGATACCTTCTGTCATCTCATTTAATTATAAAATTCTGTCACATAAATAACCGACCAGTCAAAGGTAATATAATTATTTATTTATTTATTTTTTCATTTTACATATACAAAATAAATTTTCACATTTTAAATTTAGCTTGTGTGTGAGTGTGTATATATTTAACACGATAATATTATATATACGCCCATTCAATGAAGATTTATTTAAATCCCTTTCTTCTTCTTTATCTCTGATTTTTAACGCGCAAGAAAATTCGTAGAAAGCCATTTGCACAAAATTATGCGAGCAAATTTTTCGTCTTTTGAGGTTGAAGTACGCGTACGTTAGTCATCATAAAATTAGTGTCGATGTATAAAGATCTTCCGGGAATGCCAAGTTCGTTAGCACCACTTTTGAAGTAATGATTATTTATCAAACCTATATACAAACTGATTTACTGAAATTTAAACATATAATTTATTCAACGAAATAAATTCAAATAAAATTAAATATAAGTATAGTTTGAAAGTAGGAAAAAAAAGAACTAATGTTTAAAGTAGTTATAAGCCCATCATGATCAAACTTGTGACAGGTAAAAATAAAATTATTTTTCATTTTATAAAATTTATACGGTAAATTTATATATATATTTTTTATTCTGCCTTTTGTGAGTCTTAGTTGGTAATAGAGGTAAAATTGTTAAATTGCAAAGGATAATTTCTCATGCTTCATGTTGAAATGTTGAGGGCATGTACTGTACATTCAACTGGGAAGTGAAGTAGTGATTGAAGCTTTGCGTAAAATAAAAAAAATATAAAATAAATAAGATAAAATTAATGGTTGAATGAGATTTTAACTTGCGTGCTTCAATGTTGTTTGAGATACATATATAGTATTTAGATCGGCATAAAACGTCATCCTGACATTTAAAACTGTATATCGATTCTTCAATGTCCACTTCATCGTGTTTTTGTACGGTTTATATAGTCACTTGTCTAATGTTCTTCACTCCATATTTTCAACTTGCAACATTTCTCAACCCTGAAATTTAGGTTAATGTTTTTTGGCATGCCGGGATAAGTGCATTGAAATACCCACCTCAGTTACACTTCATTGCAAATAATATAAATATCATGTTGATTAATTATTCAAATATTAATCATATAGTTTTTAGTCTTTCAATCCAAACTTGCTTCAAAGAATAAATTTATTTTTCATTATTTAATATCAGAAAAGAAAAAAAATTAGTAATCATTGTTAGGTGTATGTCTTATCAGCTGGTTTATAACTTCTTATCAAAATGTCTGAGTTTATGTGTACATATTTGTTGATATATGAAACGAGTGAAATTTATTATTTCATGTAGTTCATCAACCAAGTCACGTTTGTTGTCGTCAAGATATCCAACACCCTCACACCTTATAGCATATTGCTTTCATCGATTTCTTTTTTTATTTTATCTATTTACTATACACACCTTTCAATTTTTTATTTCTTTAAAACTCAGTACACAACCCTTTTTTAAATATTTTTTTTTTATATTATTTTATTTTACTATTGTTAAATCTTGCGCTCTGTTACCTGCCAGTATTCATTGGGCTTCCCAAGCGTATATAAAACGATTGAGCACTGATCGGATTGTCTCGACGAGGTAGATACTTTTCCAAATAATCAATGACAAAATATCGGTGTCAGAGCGATGAACCGAAGTATCAAAAATCTAATACATTAACAAATTTTTTATAATAATAAATAGACTAAAATTTACATATTTATTTTTAAAAATAAGTTTTATACATTTTTTTTTTAATTTTTAAAAATCTATTTTGCATGGAAAAATACATTGAATCCGTTTTAGTATTTAGAAATTATTTAAAATATATACAAGATGATTTTTTTTTTTCCAATTTAAACATGAAAATGCAAATTATGTATCAATAACCACCAAGAAATTAACACAAGTACATACATTTTCAATGAATACATAAATATAATTCTACTTGAAATTCTCATACTCGTGTATTATGAGCAAATTCGAATGCACATAAAAAATTAGCACAAATAATATCTACCAGATATAAAAATAATTTGAATAAATTTGTCTTAAACATTAGGATCCATAAATTTTATAAAGCCATTGCTAAAAGAGTATAACAAATAAATTTCTATATATAAAAAGAAAAACAATGATAAACTCAATAAAAACTCGACAATCAAGTTAAATAAAAATAGTTAATTAAAAGTATACATATGCGTACTAATACTATAATAGATTAGTAGATAAATTTATACACAATCATAAAAATATTTTATGTTTTTATACACGTCAATTTTTCAGTAGTATAGGTAAACGTATGTGTATCCACAATGATATATGGCATAATGGCTTACCGAATATGGACGGACTTGGTAAACAACAGTGGTTGCCAAATGCCAAGAAATCCTATTTATAATTTAAAAAATTCATTTGCGTAATAAATAAAATAATAAATGTAAAAATGAAAAAAAAATTATACTATTTTTTTTCATTTTTAGATATAATATTTTCATTTTCTTATTTTTTTTTCCATTAGAAAATTATTATTAATTAATTTGTTTATCCATAATATTCACATAGCCTATTTAATTTTATTCATCTAATTGTTTTTTGTTCATACAAAAGTTTACATCGTACTAATTTATTACTTTTTAACAATTTAAAATTTTTTTTTAAAAAACACATCAAGGTTATATACTTACATTGTTTATTGTTATTTTTTTGCTTTTAATTTTTTTCATAAATTAAAATTACAATTGGAAGAATGAAACGTAATGTTTTGTTGACCAAAAATAAAAAAAAGATAAAAAATAATGAATAGAGACTTTTGTGTTGGATGATAAAAAAAAAAACAGTAAAATTACGGAAATTCATGTGAGATTATGTTTTCGTGTATTTTTTTTATTTTATTTTTTTTCACCAATTTATATACATCGTGAAACCTCCAACTGAGTTACATTATCAAATTGAGGTTAATTGAGCGTCATGTACAAGTGAGTCTAAACGACTCATGAAATTCTACTGGAGATACATATTTTTTTCATTTTATTTATTCATATTAGCAACACGTTGTTAAATCTATATATTCAATATTATCATCATTTTTTTAATTCTTAATTTCATTTATTTATTTATGAATAAATAAATAAACATGTAAAATGTGCAATGTTTAATGATGTTAGATGGTTTATTCAAAAATTAATTGGACACGGCGTCATACATTAATGTGATGATTCGATATTGGATTATAAACTTTCACATTGGGCTTGGATGAACCCATGGGGAGATCGTGGGATATCTTGAAATCACATTATATATTTTTTTTATTTTTATAAAAATACATGGGTGTGTATTGCTGTGCATTTGGATTAACAGAGTAGGAGTATAGGTCAATCAACATGTCCTAAGATATTTATTTATGATCATATTAAAATTTTAATTATCAATTAATACATAAAATAAATTATAAATACTTTTTCAATAATATTATTGTCTTTATATTATTAATTCTAATAATAATAAAATTTCATTGCTAAATTTATTTTTATATTTTTTTTATATCATGTTATCCGCAAATGATTAAAAATTTTAGTAGTTTTTTTTTTTTTTTTACATGTATCTCTTCAAGGTTAATGATTTGAATATAAAATAAATTGGAATAAATGAATGAAATTTTTTGTATTTGTTTATATGACGAAGCAAGTCAATTTTTGTTTGCCATGCTTCTCTAAAACTTTGATTAATGATGCGTAAAGCACTCTTCCTCATTTATTCGCAATGACCTGGGTCTTTTCTTTCTGGGTGTGTTGATTTTTTCTAAATTTTTATTTTTTGATAGTCTTTTTTCTACTCTTGCTCTTACGATTATTATTTTTTTTTTTTACTTTATCTATAACGAAGAAAGTGGCGCCAAACAACTATAGACAAGAGATTTATTTTTGCCTTAGCTTATTGAGTAATAAACCGGCGCCAGATTCGATGGCGCTGCACTTTCGATACACACTTTTCAATCTTTATAAAAATATTTTTTTTTTCTTTTTTATGATACATCATATTTGTTTTCTTCATTCTCATCTCGTGAAAAAATGAATAAATAAGCATTTTATTTATCATAATTCAAGGATAAAAAAATTTTTTGATTATATTTTCAATATATTTTCTTGTATATTCAAAAGTCGAGGGACGACCAGTTTTCTATTGTGCAAATTTACTTTTCTCATTGACCGTACAAATAGTATTTGAATCATAATGGAAAATAAAAGAAAAAATATTTTAATTTATATATTTTCATATACACCAATTAGATGATTAGCTTTTTCTCTATTTTTTTAATTATGAATTTGTGTGATTTATGTATATGCGAATGTTAAAAAATATGTTTTTATCATTATTTCCGGTCTCGTATAAATTTGCAAGAAGCAATATCGTGAATTTCCTCCACCTCTTAATATATTTTTTTCATCTCGGTAACGTCCGACACTAGTGAATATCATTTTATTTGCATAAATTACTCCAACCAAGTATTATAATCACTGACCTGATTTTTTTATTTTATTTCATTTTTCACCTCTTTTTCCCCTCATCACAGCTCAACTTGTTGACAATATTATCTTTTATTATATTTCAAAGCAATAAAAATATTATATTTTATATTTTATTTAGTTTTCATTAATTTATTTAAAAATAACATATAAAATTTTATTTTCTCAAGATGTAATATATTGATTAAATCTTTAAATTTAATCTTCTTAAGAATTTTATAAATAAATAATTCAAGACATCTGATATGTTTACTTTTGAGATGAAAGATCAACCTATCACTCAATTTTTTGTCAGAGTTTTGAAATAAATATGAAAATTTAAATTCTTTTTTAAAACAAAAAGTCATAATTTATTATATTTCTCATTGAATATTTATTTTATTTTTTTTATTACAATGACCTAATTTCGTTATAGATTATATTAATTTTAATTATTTACAATACGTGCGATAGATGTAGAAGAAAATACACGCGACAAAATAATGAAACAATTTGTAAAAATTAGCTATAATAGTTTGTATCTTTTTTATTGTTTTTTTTTTCTATTGCGTTCACAACTTTTCTTGCCATCAGAGTTCATTAAACCCCCGATGATTGCGAGCTAATTGCACTTGATTAAAGTTTATCAGTGGCGCGACTTCAAGAATATAAAATTGTGGAAGAAAAAGGAAGGAGAGATAGAAAGGAAAAGCTACTACGACGAAATTCTTAGGTATATGTGTGAAAATAAAAAAAAATTACAAATCTATACAAAATATATTAAAATAACGGTAAAGCAAAAAAATCATATACATAAATACTTTTATATATATACACACAACTTTCTTGGGTGTATAATAAAGCAATGAAAAATGATTATGTATTTTTATATAACCATTTTAAGACGGTCGTTATCGGGAACCACCTCAAGATTTATTGTGCGTCTGTAGATAATCAATGTGTCGAAATATAAATATATTTTATAAATATTATTTCAAGTCTAACGAGAATAAATGAAAATAAATAAATGTTATGAAAAAAACCAATCATACTGGATTTTTAATATCGATTCAAAAAAATATATTGTTGATGATTTTTTTTTTTTTATTTAAATTAATATTTATTAGGTGAAAATTTAGCATTTATTTATTTAGTATTTTTAAATGTGGGGAATAATTTTTTCGAATATAAAGATACATTTCAATTTCAATTTTTTAACTCCTATAAAATTCATACTATCACTAAAGATTATCTATAATTATACGGTTCAATTAATCCCTATGAAAATTGACTAATCAACAAATTAAATCTGTACGGTTGCATTTTTATTTGTGTTAAAAAATTTTACAAAATTATGACAGTTTAATATGTGGCATTGAATAAAAAGATCAACGGACGACCTATTATATGCGTAAGGTCAATTATCCCACACTTAGCACCAGTTGCAACAACAAAATATAAAAAAAATAAATAAATCTCTAAAAAACATTTACAATTAATATTTCGAAAAATATATATTTCAAAAAAATAAATAAAGTTATCATAAATAATAAAAGCTCATAAATTTCGATACATAAATTTTTTAAATTAAAATATAAATTAATATTTCGAAAAATGTCAAAGTCATGTATTTACTAAAAAATTAATTTTATATTATATTTTTTTTTTTTTTATATCACTATCATGACTGACCCCAAATGACACTCTGATCTCATTAAAGGTCAATTACATGGAGAATGTCCCTATCAGTTATCAACGAGTCACTTGCAAAAATTTTCGAATTCTTTTTCCTCATATGATTTTTAATAAAAAAAAAAAAAAATAAAAGACATTTGTAATGAATCATTACGAATGATAATAAAAAATGTTATATTTAAATTATATTTTCATTTTAAATTTCGAGTTATATCTATAAATTTAAAAATATATATTTTTTATTTTAAATATTTTAATGGAAAAATTCCTTGTGTAGGTGTAATGGATGTTAGTTGTATGATTTGTGTGTCTGTATAATTTGATTAAATATTAAATTAAAAGAAGCCATAATGGCACGCAAACAATATCAGTATTTACTTATCAACAAACAAGAGCTTCTGGTTTTTGATTATGCAATTATATGCACTATGCAAATGTTATAAATTTAAAATTTTATGATACTAAAAAATTATCTACACGTGCATATCAAAAGTCGTTGTATATTTAAAATCATCTCTCAATGTTAATACTCATTGCATCGAAAATATTTTATCCTATATCTGATCAGCATCGCAAATACATCGTTATTTATTTTTTTTATTTGCCAAAGACACGTGTAATAAATTAAAATCTAAATAAACACGTATCAATTAAAATTGTCAATTAAATTCAGCTATAATATTAATAATTTAATCTATATTTATGTGGCTATAATTATTTCAATTTATTTATTTTTTATTTGGTTTATTTTATCGTTAATTGTTGGCTCATCATCAAATAGTTTACGTTATTATAAATTATTATTTATAAAAAAGAAAATGTTGTATTAAAATTATTTAGGGTCGTAAAGTCACACATGCATAATGTCTTTTACTATCTTGTCAATGATGTTTTTAATTTTTATTTCTTTTGTTTTTTAAAATATATTCACTGATATATTTATATATATGAGTAATGAATATATTACTATATTTATTGCACGTGCCGTTTTACATCAGTGTTAGATAAATGCATATATTTGTTACTGCATTTTATTGCATGTGTGAGTGCGCGTGTTAAGCTTCAAAGTAATATCTCCTCCCTGTTCACTCTCACTTTTAATACCGACAAATGAAGCAAAGCTATGCGGTCATTATATTAAAGCAGAACTTGTCATTAAACTTTATTTTCAATAAAATTTGTCAAAAGCTTTTCATATAAATAATTAGATATTTTTTTTCTTTTTCAACGCGAATAATTCTCGTACAGAAAATTTTTATTCTATAAGATATAAATACAGATAATCTATGATATTATGGCCCTCATTAGCTGAATACTTGGCAATTAGCATAATAACTTTGTTCATTTAATTCAATTAAAAATCTTGCATTGTTATTATTTTTTTTTTTAATTTAATTTGCTTCTTGTTAGTTGGAATATTTAAAATTGTTCGAAAGTTAATTTTTAAATCAAAGACAATAATTATTCTTTAAAGAAACACAAAAAAGAGAGCTTCCTTAAAATGATTTTTCTTTTTTTAATTTATAAAATTTTCTTTAGTTAAATTACTTTATTTTTTTCTATTCATTATTGCTGAAATTATTATGTTAAAACGGTTGAGTTTTTTAATTGATAAATAGAACCCTGCCAAGTGTCATTTTAAAAATGGAAAAAAAAATATAATAAATAAAGATAAGCTTCTGAAATATATGAGCTTTTTTGGATAAATGCCAGATGCATTTTAATATTTTATCTTGTTTTTTATTTTTCGTCAAAATTTGAATCAACAAAATTCATAAAAACTCATCGTATAGTTTCGTTTATAATTATAATTTTAATTAAAATCTCAACAACTAATTTTTATGACTTGAATTGAGAAAAAAAAGAAAAATAGTTTTCGCGTTTTATTTAAATTTTATAATATATCGTTATCAATATATTTTACATGTTATTTACATCAATAATTATAAGCTGATGTAATTATTATAATATTTTCGACATTTAATGATAGCAATTTCTTTTGTGGTTAAATAATAATATTATTTTTTTTTTCCACTTTTAATCACCAACTGCAGTTGTGATAATTGTTCACGACTATTCTGTTGACATGTTTGTCACTGTTTTGCGTTAAATATTCACGTTGACACTCGTAAATATGTTGCCAGCAAATTTATATATATTTATTCATTGTTTTTTACAATGTATAAATTTTTTTTTCATTTCTTTCTCGGGTTATTAATAAAATTTAAAAAATGTTCGCTACAGCGATGCATATAAGTTTTTTATTCATTATGTTCAATAAACTCGGGTAAATTTATAAATGAATGTTTTTGATGGGCAATTGTCCAAGGCACGATCGAAAAAAGACCGAAATAAATAATCGAAAAAAAAATAAGAAAATAATATTAATAAATATATTTTACCTGCTATATAATTTTGTATATTTACGTCAACCTGATATTATTTAGTAAGATGATAAATTTTCTATTTATTTATCTATTTACGCACAAGTATGTTTTCGCCAAGTTTCAATGTTACTTTGGGGTTATTTGCGCTGAAAGTGGAAGTGGTTGAATAACCTGTTTAACTCTTCTCTAAACTTTTTATCGTGCGTCATTTCCGGTTTTTAATAATGCATCACAATGTTTTCTTTCATTTTCTTTTTTATCAAATTACAAGTATATCTAACGACATAAAAAAAATACATAAAATTATATTTTATTTATAATCCATTGATTACTATTTAAAATTTTTTTTTTCCTTTAAATCTTTACAATTATTTATTATTTTTTTTTTTAATTGAGAGTTTTATATATACAGCTGTTCTATTTACTGGCGGCCGATGGACCCTCCTTATCTATTTGGTGCAAAAAAATTATTACAAACTGGTTATAATTCTGCAATATATATTCTTGATGATTTTGTTGTTATTACTGTATCATCTTGTGGCATAAATTAATCATTTACAATGCAATAAATATTTTAAATTGAAATGATTTAAATTTGTATTATAATATGAGTCAATTTATATTTTGACGGATATATAATTCTTATCGAAAAATGCGCTTATTTACGTTTTCACATGATCACCAAAGTATCAAAGGTTATTCTTCGAGAGAACAAAAAACGGTGACGATTTGTGTAGTATCGATCGACTTAAAATAAGAACATAAGTTATATCTTTTTTTTTTTTAATTATTATTTGGTAATACTAATATGAAAAATCAAAATAAAATTTATCATTTATCGCGGCTATTTATAAACTTAAATGGGGACATAATCTAGAGGCTGATGTTATAGTACTACTGCACTCAAGTTCTCTTATTAAAATTAATCAATCACTGAAAATATTATGTTTATCTATTAATAATTTTTCAAACTGATTAATAATAAACAAACTATTATTATTAATTCATTCTGATGACGTTTATAAGTTTATATAGTTGCTTTCTATCTCATCGTGTTATTTCAATTATTTATAATTTTTTTATTATAATAATAAATCACCAAAGCCACGTGCATATGACCACCAATCTACCGCCTCTCAAATCAACTAAAAGAAATAAATAAATATATATTTTCTTGACTGTTTTGATTTACGTTTGTCATATAGTTTTTTTATATTTGTTTGTACAAAACTTTTGAGACCTTCAAATGCAAAAGAAACGATGGACAAATATTTATCTATCAACAATGATTATCATTTGATGTGAAAAAATATTAAAAAATATATTTATTTAATATTTATATTATAAGTGACGGCGGAATTGAGGAATGGTGCATATACTCTATCTGTTAAAGATAATATTGAGTCTGTCATATATACACTTTTCGTTTATTTTTTAATTTTTTTTTTGTTTTACACACGTGCGTTGATACTAGAATATCATGTTTATCACGTGAACTTTGTGTGATCATCTATTAAAATGAATACATTTATTTTTCTTTTTCAAATTAACCAGTGTCTTTTAAAGTTTTCAATATGCCGCGATAAAGATGAGATAATTTTTACTTGTTAATTCAAAAGTCATATTATTTTTCAATACGTTGTGATAAATATTAATATACTATTTCAATAATCAATCACTTGACACCTCGATAAATTGAAAATATAATTTTTAAAAAATTTAATGTCTATCATGTTGATGATTTTATTTATGTAGTTAATTTTTTTCAAAGTAAATTATCTCAAATTTATGATGATTATTTTTCGGAACACAATCCAAATGTTATATATTAAAAGTTCCTGATGACACTTGATGTCCTTGAATTTATCATTGAATCTTGCTATGACTCATTGTTATATTAACATATTTCTATTATTATTTTTTTCGTTCATCTTCGTCAGACCCTTAAATTAGAATGAATAAAATCATACCACTTATCTTGTTTATGCTTCCCATATAACTAATTCATTTAGTGTTAATATTAAATTATTTATTAAATCAATTTTCTACTTGATATTATTTATTAATAAATTTAAATGATAAAAAAAATTATAAAAGATGAAAAAAAAAAATTATGTTAGATATAGTGACAAGAAAGATTATACAAACTGTCAGTGTACATAGCAATTTACAAGTCCCGCATGTCTGATTCTCGATAAACACTTTATTTCTGGCCATGTCGAAACGTTGCGGTGGTACCGCATGCCATGCATCCCACTAAAAATACGTGAGTTTGCCACTGTGCACCGCAGAGAGTAACTGCTAACGAAAATAACTTGATGGAAACACCTGGCCTCATACGCGGGTGCATTTTTGTTACCTCGTTTCTTTTTTTTTTACTCACATAAACATGTATGCGAGCATATCTATATCATCATCATCATACATTTAGATCATTTATTTAATTTATTTGTTTTTTTTTTTCTTTAAATTCTTTGTACATATCATGGGTACATGTGGGTGCAGTACGTACCTGCCTAAAAAATTTAACCAATGAAAAGCACTAAATCTGCTGATTAAGCTATTTAATGAATGCTTTCTCTGGCCCTATGTCAAACACACGTCTAAATACAAATGCAAAATAGGCGAGTCAAGAATACATGCATACATTTATGCAAATAATTGTAAACACACATACAGTCATGAAAATTATTTATTTAATTTTTTAATTTTTATATTTATAATTCTAAACAGCATTGTATTGATATTCCATGATGAAATATATATGTCCATAAATGCAAATGTAGTTATAATAATATAAAAATAATTAAATTTATAATTATTTTTATTATTTGTAATTATGATATTATTTATATTTTAAATTATACATACTCGACCTTAATTGCATTGTACATATTGTTACCGCAACAATGAGCCTGAATTATCATTCTAATTTGGCTCGGTAAGACTAATGAGAATATCATTGAAAATAACAATGATTACTTAACTCGCGTGACTTTAAATAAAGGAATATACCATTGCTTATAGGCATATGCCTTTTTTTTCCTTCTTTTACAAGTATTACTTATACAGAAAATTTATGTTTGCATAAAACTTGTAAGCATTAAAGTGGTACAATTATTATTTTATTTTAATTATTGGGTTTTTTTCTTTTTTTCATTTACAACAATCAGCTGACACAGGTTGTCGCGATGCACCTGTTTTTGAATTATCGTTTTTTTTTTTTTTTTTAAATAACAAAAAATTAACTTTGTGTGTCGGTGAATTTTTAAAAAGTTTTCAATATTAGTATGGAAAAGTTGAGTAGTTGAAAGGCAAAAGGAAAGAACAATTGTATCGTTGTGAATCACATTTCTTTGTTTCAACTGTGTTGCGTCCCATAAAAGTGAATCGCGAGTAATAACATTAATTTACACAGTATAAATGTCTGAGTCACGAAATAAATGTTTAGCAAAACCTTCAAACTCTTTTTACTTTGGGTATTTATTTTATTTTTCCACACTATGTTTATTTATTTGTTTATTTATTATCTCAGAGTCGTGTATTTATTAAGATAAATAGATAATAAATAAAACACACGTCTCAAATGTATTTAAATGTCCTCAGATATATGACAGGGATTTAAAAAAAAGTAAAAAAAAAAATTGAAATAACATCAAGAGTATGTAGTTAGTTTTGTGGCTCTGGCAGAGCTTCGTAACACTTTGATGAAAGAAGAAAAAATTTGTATCAATTTTATAAATAAAGACGTGAAATTAGAACAAACCATTTAACTAAATGAAAATTATAACTTCGAAAACTGTTGTCAAGTGTTAAACTTTTAATGCCAACTTCAATGACTATAGAATCACCAGCTTTTGCTCCAAGCTGTTTATCATCTCTAGGCTTCTTTGGAATAACTTTTATCTGTATAGTAGTTCGGTTGGATGAAATCTCGAGCTTGTAGACATGACAAGGATTTATTTTATCATTTGATGTATACATTTATCGAAGTTTATAAGTTTTATATACGGAAGCATCTTTTGATAGTTGTATTAGTTTTTAATGCTTGGAAAACTTATGAGACTTCTACTTGGAATAATTCAGTATAAGAAATTTTTATTCCCGTGTTTTAAATGGATATCCTCTAATGACATCTGTGAATTCTCTATTTTGGAAACTTAAAGTTTAATCCGCTCATAAAAGATTCTCTTTTCTCGACAAAATTCAAGGCGATCTCTGAATCAGTAAAGGTTTTTTTAATAGTTCCATAGTGATTACTGCTATCTAAGAGTATTTTTTTATCACCCATGTCGTTAAACTCGGTCATATCAGTGTAGGTTCGAACTGAGTGTTTGTGAAGATATAATTGAGATGTTGATCGATTCGTCAAATATCCGTAAGTTTTTATTAAAAAATTATTTATTGTTAAATCGGACTTTGTGGAGAAGTATTATTGTTCGGTAGCATTGTTTTCTAGATTTTGGAAAAAATAGCAAAAAATATGATCGCCCAAACAGGGACTTGAACCCTGGACCCTCAGATTAAAAGTC
>JAPYYR010000765.1:0-34738 GCA_030523065.1 Aphidius colemani
AGGAGGTAAATTTCCAAATCAATTTTTATTTTAAAAATCTATCAAGCAAACAGAAACCAAAGGAAGTATCAAATCTTAAAAAACAACGAATATGTATGCGTGAAATATTATTTATCTCGGCGAACTCTGAAAGATTACTAGGAATCATTAAATTAATTAATAATACACAATAAGTTAACTATATTATGGTTTATTTATTTTCACTTATGTTATTCGTTGTGTTTACATATTAAAAAAGGAGAAGTAACATTGAAATTTTAAAAAAGTAAAGGCCTACGAATCAAAAAAATCGACTGAGAATAGCTGTATGCTGGAAATCAGTTGAATTGAATATTATTTTTTATGCGCTACAAAATACAGTAATCTTGGAAGAAAGCATGAAATGACAGGGTCGTACTGGTATCACAAATGCAGAGGGTTGAGCAAAGCATTGAGTGAAAAATATTGTGAAGACAACGGGAAGAAACAAAAAAAAAAAAAAGAAAAGGGGCAGGCAGCGTAAAGGGCGAACAAAGAAATATATAAGAAAATGCAATGGGGTAAAAATTGGCAAAAGAAGAAATGAAAAAAGAAAGAAATCAGCAGTAAAAGATAAATATATATATTGCAAGTGTGAATTGAAGTAGGACGGTGAGATGGAAAATGATGGGCCACAGTTGAATGAAAGAATGCCATTGAGTAGGATGTACCAAGCACCCCAAAGTGGACTGGGCTGAACCAATCGACAAAATTAAGAATTCTAGGAGCCTCGTGATCCAATTATGGCTCGCATTGTCTTCTGAAACTACTAAAGCCCCTTATCTCACTCAGGTTGCGACTACCCCTGCAGAAATCCCCGTCTGAATTCTCGTCAGTTCGATCCTTTTTATTTTTTTCCATTTTTTTTTGTTCGATCTACCTTTACTTGCCTGACTATCTATCTGGCATGTTCGAACAGGCTTGTTCTGATCCACTTACAATTCGCCATTGACGCGTCACCGCAATTTTTACACGACTATCTCTCAATTCTACCCTCGATTAACGAGATATTCTCTCAGTTTATTTTTATTTTTTTCCCTTTTGCCTTCCGCTTTTTTTTGCTTTTACTCTGAACACTCAATTTCTTTTTTTTTTTTTTTTTTTTTTACCGCCTACTCGAGAGGATCAGCATTTACGGCAATTAGCTGAATAGCAATTTTACAAGTTTCAAGCGAATCGTCACATCAGGTAATTTGATCGTTCACCTTATATTTAGCAAGTCTACTTGTACATATAGACAAAGAAATTGAGTTGATAAAATGCAAAATGGATCATGAAAATATACTCAGAGAATATGTCATTTCCCCCAGTTTACCATGGCTATAATGAGACTCGTCTGATTATCGATTCAACTGTGGGAGATATTCACCAACATACATGCAATTCTCGATTCAATCTGTGATCTGTTATCAGCACTGTGAGCTATTCGATAGGAAGGGAGAAAGATAGAATGCATTGAGAAAACTATTGCACAATATGTCCAGTCCTCTTGGATCCAGTGAATCAATTTACTTTATATGTAGTATAAAATCATGGAGCTTTCTGATTTCAAATCCAGCACAGGCCAATAGGACTTCCTCTAGTTTTCACGTAACTCAAACTCTCATCCAACTATTCTCATTTTATATTTTATTTTTTTTAGTGTGACTCTTTATCGGAGCTGGAGAACGGAACTGTTCTATATCACATTTTGTTGTACCTTGGGATCCGATCTTGTTCCCATGCCCCTGTCTCTTTACTCCTCTCATTCAATTTCCAATACTCGATTTTCGTTGTTAACCCATCCTCTCTTGTGTGCCAACAAAATCACCCCTCATCATCCTTCCTTTGCCCTCTTTTCTTTGTCTCTCTTATACTATTTAGTCCCTTTGTTCTTCGATCGTGTCCTGGTGCCCTAAGTTAACTTGATATCGCGAAGCTTGTTATCGTTCGATAATCGACACGGGACACGTATCTTGGCTTGAGCACGTTGCGGAAAACTGAGTTACCAACAGCAGCATGATTTAATAATGCTGGGAGAACCGTACAAACTTATGATATATCGTTGCTATTTGGCTCGTGCTCAACCAGGTTAACAAAGAAGATTTTCTTTGAATTGAAAATGATAAAAGATTAGATTATCCCGTATATATTTCATTATTGACATTATTGTTTTTTAATCAATGCCATTCGCCAAATTGTCTTTTAATTTCATTTATTTCTTCGTAATTAGTTTGCTGTTTAAATATTGATGAGTATTGATTTATCACTTTTCTTTTTTACTTATAAATTTCATTTAACGTCTTATTCATTACTAAGACTATTAACGGCTTTAATAGTTTATCATTTTACATTTTTATAAAAACGTAATAAAATTGATATTGAAAAATAAATAAGACACTCGACAACATAATCATTTTAATTAATTTTTTATCGATTAAAAAGTTAAGACTATTATTGATTTTATAAATAAATAAGTTGAATTATAATTAAATAAAAATTGTATACTGAATTATAAATTTTTCCATGAATAAAAGCTTCATTTTTGGAAAATAAGCTGAGCCATATTGAAGAAAATTGAGATTTTCCTCTTGAGATATTTTGAATAGATCGTCATTTAAAATGAAAAAGAAGGAAAGTCATATCATTTACCTCAATATTTATGCAAATAAATATAAATATATATATATTTTTTGGAAAAGCATACGACGATGATATCCGATTGGAACCACTTGTTATTTCGATTTCCATATTTGGATTTTTTTTTTATTTTTTCTCATAAGAAGTATGCATTGTAGAGAGCTTTTCTTGATATCTTTTAAAGACTATATATAGGATGCATCTATGTACCACAGTCATGCGAGGAAAACCAAGAGTACTTTTGCCGCAGTTTCAGGTAATAACTGGCACTCAAAAGCCAGGTCAAGTAGGGAATTCGGAAGCTTGTAGGAAAACTCGAAATAGTCCCCCATTTTCTCCTGTTAAAACTGGATATAACGATCCAAGCTATGTATATGAGAACATAAAATATATACAGACTTTGTATTCAAGTGTACAGAATAAGAAATGAGAAAGTGCGGGATTCAAAAGGATTTACTGTTATATATCAGTGATTTTGCAAACGTTAAAACAAAATGAATGTATAAAATAGTGTGTGATTTAAAGTCTGAAAATTAATGGTTGGATTTGAATAAATGAAAATAAAAATTTATAAAATCAAGTGAGGAAAACGGTTTTGTACTTTGTGGCTTGATTTTTTATTTCCAGTTTCTTTTTGATAAAACATCAAACTACTGTGTTATTCAATATCGTATTTAACATGCTATAATGACTGAGTTGAAAATGATGTTAATGGATTTGTCGTGTTTAACTGAATATGCTCAGTTAAATGTGATAAAAAAGCTACAAATTAAAACGTTATTATACTTCTCTATTACCATGGGCTATTTGTATTTTTTCTCCGATGAAAAAATTACCCTACGATTGTTATAAATAATTAAAATAGAGCATATTTATATGCTGCAAAAAAAATTAATGCCAACAACAACTGTCGTGGATTTTGTGATTATATTTTATGTAGAGCCAGTGAGATGACCTGGTCCATTGGTTTCCCGGCAGGTACACTTATACGCCCCGCGGGTGCCCTCCAACAAGACTCGTAATTGAATTCACTGGTCACGATAAAGATTATCCGAGTAACAAGGGTCGGATCGGAGGTGGATCGTTGCAATTATTGCAAATCCCTGCATCTTTCTCTCACTCTGTATTGCAATTTACACACATCTTCTCTCTTTTCTTGATATTTTTTTTTTTAATATCATCCTGTGTGGCTTCGTCACTGCGTTATCTTATCCCAACTATTTATATTTTTCTTTATTTTTTGACCTCATTTTATTTCGTGCGAAACAATTCTCTCTTTTACGTTTACCAAATATCCATGGTGTCTCGATCAAGTACATATCTACATAGAAATATATAAATTATACAAAAATGTTTATTTGTCTTTGTGTATTAATGCATGTCTACCATTCAAGATAAAAAAAAAATTTATTAGCATAATGATAATAATCAAAAGTCAGCAAACTAAAACGTTATTTCAATTGTATTTTTTTTTTTTTTTTTTGACTCGACTGTATTTTTTTTTCGCAATTTTATTCTACTTCATTATTCGTTCACTCCAATTCAGCCAAAACTTAACTTTAACCTTCGTTTCGGTCTACACGTTATCCATGGCCTCCATCGTGTAGCAAGTATAATTTGTAGACCCTATTATACGTCTCTTTCCTTTAACCTTACCCATTTTGAGGTGGAATAAGATGAGGAGGAGATGGTTGAATGTATATCTATCAAGGAAGTGAGGAAGGAATACTACTTGTAACATTTTTGGTCGAAGGAATACGGTACTGGATGAAAATATACCATTTGAGAAAGTGAGACAAAGTGTCCGATAGAAATGAAAGTGCAGAAGAGACGTTGGTGAGGCAAAAAGGACGATGAGATTGGTGCACAGTAGTATTTGAATTTTGAAAAAGGAGAGAATACAGAACGAAGGACTATGCAAGGGTGAGGGTAATTAACGACGCCTTGCAAATTCACCAACTTTGTAACAAGTACATAGGCAAGCCTATATGTATCTTAAAGTGAACTCTGTCTTTCTCTTTTTGACTATCTTCTAGAGCACCACCACCACCACCACCACTATCACCACCACTACTATTAACCCTTGGAGTCTTGGTATATTTAACCAACTTCACTTTGCTTTCTTCCTTCCTCGAACGAAACATTCTATAGATACAACCACAATACCTTGCGAACTTCGACCAACCCCGTCTATTACTCCGTACATATAGATATATAATGGTGAGGTTCGTAATTTCACAACCATTGATAAGGTAAGTTGCGTGCCCATAGTTTCGCCGCACTTGCTATACATTGTATTAAGAAACGACCAGGCAAGGTTAGCTATGGTTCTACCTTTTGACCACGATAATTATCAACAAAATATATACACTCTTTGCATATTAACCTGATATATTTTTTAATTACCATCCAAGATTTCTCCGTTATTTTTTCAACAAAAAACTTTTTCGCTGGAAATTAACGAGGTTGACTTGAGGGTTGTTTTTTTTTTTTTTTTTTTCATAGCAAAAAAACTAAAAACTTATATTCATTTTATATTTAATTTTTTAATGAAGTCTATAGACTCAAGTGTACCAACTCCATCTGTGTACAAAGAAATAAAAAAAAGTCAACACAATCGAATACACAAAGAAAAAAAAAAGTCAACTCAGCTTGTAGTTGTAAAGAAAAAAAAAATAAAAATGAAAAAACGCCTACAAAATTCCACTGCATAATTTTGTCATTTTTTTTTTTTGTTTGTTTGTTTTATTTTTGAATTTAATATTGTTGGCATGATTGTATCCACATGAACACCTGGTTAACTCACAATCTCAATGGACCAAAATTGGCATATTTCTCTTGGCTGGCATTAGAACGTTTCGATGTATTCCTAACGGTTCCAAAGACCTATCATTTGAATATAATACAGTCAAAGTTTCCGTGGGTTTAACCAATAATTCTACATATACAAAATGTATATAACTTTCATCCTCTTGAACTCGTTCTATAGACTCTATGGGCACATGTAGAAGAGAGAAAAACCCGTTAGTAATCTCATCTTGATTCGCTGTGCTCACGTATTGAAGAGTATATACACTGGGTGACCGCCAACGCTGTTTTTGCTTGTTTTATTTCTCCTTTTTTCGTTCATCTTTCCTTGGGGGCCTTGGATGAGCTTAGAGTAATTTTTTTCTCAATAAATGTATACACATATTCATTTTTTTTTAGTGATAGTGAATATGAGAGGGCGTAGGATGTGCCCCAAGGCGACACATTTCTAGAATTGTATTATTATCAAAGAAATCGTCAATGAAAAGATATGCTTCAAGAAAATAATATTGAATCAAATATACTTAGCCTGTCTTTATATATATTCAATATATTTTACGATTATTTAGCCATAAAATTGCCAATAATTCATCATCAAATACCGGAAATATTAAAATAAAATTGAATACATTTACAAAGATTAAAAAATCATTTGGCTATTATTTTTTTGAGATGAAAAAAAAAAAATACTGGTTATATTTGTTGTTGAATATTTAATCATCACAAGACATCTCCAGTGTCGCATGTACATTAAAAAATATATTTAAAATTTCATGTTCACCCTATAGCTCTGTTGAACCTTTGACATTACGGGTCTTCATGTTTCAAACGGAATTGAAGGGTGAATAAGCCACCTCGATTTGTCTCCAATGTAATCTTGACTAAAGTAATTATCAGTTTTGGTTAAATTGTTCTAGGTACATTGGAGAATATATAGCGGAAGGAAACAGATACCTTTAGAACCCTCAAGCTCTCTCATCATTGTCATGATGATGATGATGACGATGACGGTGATAGGGAGTGCAAGAAGACAGACGAAGCGAAATTCCGGTCTCAATTCTTGTTGACGAAATTCCCCTATTTCATTGACGCAAGGAGAATTTTGCGTATATATATTTATAAGAAAGTACACTTGAGGGTGATGACAAAAAGGACGGTATAACATTGAAAGACAAGAGGGATGATAAAGATGAAATAAAAGAGTTGAAATACAGTGATACATGTATAGAAATTGTACAAAAAGAAGAGAATCGAGAACGGAGCTCATCCTTTCTCGCTGCTGTACAAACGAAAATAACGTCTGAATAGCATTGCAAACACTGAATGACATTGGTGTATCGTGCACGTCTCGTTCAAACAATACAGTATTCCATGATTCCATGGGTTAAAGCCGCGTACGTATGCGACACACTTCAGCATTCATTGCTTCGTGTGATGGTACTTTTCATCCGGGATTTTGTACGTTTTAAAATACCTGGGAATTTATTTTTTTGATTATTTCTGTCGACAGTGTATAACATTGTAAACAATTCAGCTGTTGTAATTTGCTGTACGAGAAGAAATTATTTATTCCGCAAATAATAGGACAATTTTTTTCCTCATTTAATGATTACATTTGTGTAATAAAAAATTTTATATCAAGATTCAATTGTTCATTAAACTCAATGGCATATATTAAAAAATATATGCAACTAAATATTGTTGTTATTTTAATGAATTGTTGACACACTTGTGTTATAGTTTTGCTAAAAAGTCATTAAAAATTTCATATGGCTTTTAAATTGAGTTTGGAATAATTGTTTCTTGTAGCAAATCAATATAATAATAAAAAAAAATAATAATAACATTGATGGCTATGTAAAGCTCTATACACAAACAAAAACGATAAACAATTTTTTATTTTTTTCTACAGTTGTCATCGCGTTTGGGTTGCTGTGATAACAATCGTTGTTGTAACTGTATCATAAAACTTCTGTAGCGATAACCAAACTAATTTCAAAGTCTCATTTTCAAACATAACTATGTGTGTGCACTCGAGGCAATGAGCAAATAAAAAAATTAAATAATAACGAGAATACATTTGTGTTTGTATATGTGTAACTCAATTCAAGTTAGCCATCAGCCCGATGAAAAAAAATAACGTGCTGAGCAATTGAGGACGCGGTCGTTATAATACACTCACCGATTGGCCACACAAGGGATGTCTGCACGCTAAGCAGCATTACATTTTAAAAAAATTTATATAAAATAAAAATAATAATTCAAAAAATTCTGAATCGAAAGACAGAAAGAAGCCAGAGACATTCAACTAACAAACGTGACTTTGTTGGTTTTACAAAATTCACTTTGACCACACAAATGTTTTACATTCAATTTATTTACTTTTTGATTTTTTTTTTAATTGAGGTTACAGTGCACGTAAATAATATTGATATATTTTCGAATTATTTGAAGCCGATAATAAAATATAAATATAAAAGTAAACGAGTTTGTACATATAGATTTGCTGAATACTTGATATGTGACCTTGGATTGAATTGGCAACTTGTACAATTGATGTATACACAAGAAAACTTCAGGGTAAAAAAGAGAAAATAAAAAATAAATAAATAAATATACTCTGGATGATTCGACAAAACTGATGAAGAGTCGTCTACCCTCGTTATTTTCTATCCTGGATTAAATTCAACGGAGCTTTAAATTGATTGCGGCACTACTATCCGGCAAGATTTCCGGGGATTCACAATACGACAGTCTAACGTATGCCTCGGTACAATTTGATTTTATTATGACTTTTTTTTCATCTGTATCATTTACCATGTAAATACAAATATATAAACTTGTTTGGAATTTATCAACAACAAGAGCCAGACAATATTCACATTTCTCCATGAGCCCATGTGTGTACAAACAATTGACATGGGTCAGATGAAAGGCAAAACTTTGTACTGTTTTGTTCAAAAAAAAAAAAATAAAAAATACGCTGTGTATTTATTTGCAAAAAAGTATCGGTAAAACTATTGTAGACAAAAACTCGGTGGTCTTTAAATCGATCGAGATGTCCACACGCATTTAACAAGAGCATCGAGTAGATTATATAGAGACGAATGACCTCCAACATTCAACAGAAGATCGATTTACCAATGTACAAACCTCAGGGACCAGCTCTCTCATTTTTTTTTCCCTTATCGACCCTTGAGGATATTGCCTGGAGGCAACATACGTTAGTGGTGCTCGATCTTGCTTAACAATTAAAGTAATTAAACGAGCTTCCATACATCACCCTCAGGCGATATTACGATATCACATGTATTGTATTTGTGATGGTTATTTTGTCATTAATTTACACTCTTAAATTGACCACTTCATTTATACATTACCCGGTTATTATTATTTTCAATTAATTTAACATGATTTATTTTTTTAAATATATTTACTCGAAAGATTTTCTATTTTATTTCAAATGGCTCTAGAGGTTTGTGGAAAAAATACTCATTTTACATTGGCAATGTTCAATCAGTTTTATCTCTATCAGACTAGTCGATTCGTTTGTTTGTTTTTCTTTATTTTACATTTTTTTAAATCCAGAGTTTTTTTTTGGTTTATTTGTTTTGACTGTTGATATACGGGAAGAGGAAAAGAGAGGGTCTATGATACAATGGCCATGTTGAATATATACTATCACTCGTTAGACAGACAAATCGCGTATTTTTTTATTTTTTTATTTTTTTATTTTTCTGCATGCACATATATTTGAACCAAAGGATATTACAAAAGCAGCAGCGTGGGTTTCACTTGCCCGTGGGCATAATTTGGCAGAGAATCAGTGCAAAAAAAAAAAAAAAATAATAAAGATGAACGTATTGAGTGAAAAAATACAAGAGTAAAGATAAAAAAAATAAAACAAAGTGCAGAAAAGATGAAATGAGTTTTGAAAGAAATCCTTGGGGTGATGATAGTATACTATCACAATTGTACAAATTTTCTATCGACATATATACAGATATGCCCGACGAAAACTCATTGAACTCGAGGTATTCAACTATCCCGAACATCTGGAACAAAAAACAGATCAAGTCAAAAAGTAATGTAAAAAAAAAATTATTAAAAGAAAAGAAAATAAAAAAGTCAAGATAACAGAAAAATAGAGTAAAAAATATTATAAAAAAATAGAGAAAATATAAAAATGACTGTATGAAACGAAAGAGAATAAAGTAGGTCAAATGGAATTGCAAAAATCAGGAAAGACGTAACAATTCTCAACTCGAAGGATGGTCCAAGTATTTTCAATGAAAAATCAAATGACATTTTTCGATTGAGTATGTGTACATACTCGGGTATTTTTATTGTCAAGTAGTGTAACTCATCGAAGAATAAAGTATGACAACTCTACACCACGTTAACTCAACGACAATTCACTTTTTTGTCTTTATAAGGTATAAATTTCAAAATATATAGAACTTGAAGTGGAGGAAAACTCGTGTCATTGTGCTGAGAGCTTGAGTTTTTTTTTTTTCCAATTAGTTTTACTGAGTCTTATTTTTATCCAGACTTGATTTATAAATAATTTTACACATTTAATATTTGAAATTGACTAATGCAGTAATTAGATCGACGATAAGTTTTATTTGGACGGAGAAATTATAGAGAAAAAAAATTATTATTATTTATTAACTTGACATGTCTCTCATTTTACAGACTAAATTATTTTTTTATTTTTATTTTTTCTGCTAGACAAGTATTTTAAATATTGTAATTATTTCATTTTTCATAATTTGAAACTGTAAAAATGTAAAATTGAATATCCCATTTCCATTTGCCAAATGGAATAATTGAATTTTAATTTAATCAAATGATTGTCATCTTTTCACCGTCTCAATTTGTTATATTAAAATGGGAAAAAAAGAAAAAATCTTGTTGATAAAAATCTTGGATAAATTGGAAGAATATCTTTGTGAATTTATTAATTGTAAAAAGTGCTTCTTTAATAAATTTTTAGCCACGAAAAAATTCTTCACAGTACATAGCACGAAAATGATAATAAAAAAATTTTCCTTTTTTTGTTCGTCGTGTTATCTTTTTACTTAAAAAAATAATAACTTTACGTAATAAAAAATTTAAAAGAATTATTAAAATAAAATTGTGTATATACTGCGTGTGTGATGAATGATGATCATATCGTCGGATGAGATGCTAATGCACTATTAAAATAAACCTGCTGAAAGCCACCAATAATTTTCCAACAAGTTTTTATTGTAACTCGTCAGGTAGGCGTCTCTCACCCATGAGAATAATAATAAATAAAAAAAAGGAAAAAAAAAAAAACAATTAGCTACCTAATAAATGAATGGCATTTCCATGTTTGACCAATTGACTCTTGATTGCTAATTACAATACATGATCAATTAGTTGAATTATCATTTGTGTTATTATTTTTTAATTTTTTTAATGGAAAACAAAAACAAGAAACACGCATATCATCATAATTAAATTCGATGCATTATGATAATTATTTAATCAAACTGAACGTATCATGAAATTCGAAGAAATAAATATTTAAAATTCAATTGACAAATTGATGATTGATTGACTGTTTGACTGACTGACTTGTTGTAAATATTGAATTACAACAATGTTGATTCCATGAAATACAGTATTATACAGCTAAACGGAGAACAAACCCCATCAAAACTACCATCATCATCACCATCATCACCATCATCACCCCGACTATCTTGTGTCTTTACCTGCGGGATTCCACATCTGGGTCATCTCCCTCTAAAAGCCCTCTTCCTCACCATAGCCACTGTGTGTAAACACATTAGCGGTTTCGCACTACTCCCATAATCTCATTTGTGTGTGGATAACATTGGAGAACGCACGTTACTTCAGCTACCCGCGAAAACCCAAAGGCTAATAACATGCATCAATTCACACTCACCCACATCTACATAGTTAAAATATATATGTTTTTTGTCTCTTTCTCAGCCCTCATTGCCCTGAGGAGCTGCACTCTGTGCCTCATTTTACACATCGTATACTTTTACGTACACATTTATATGAATTTCATGTGTATAAAATTTTGCTTGAGGCTTCTACTGTACATAACATTAAAAGACCAACTGCATATACATTTGGAAAGACGTAATTTTAACTATACCTTGAGCATTTCATAAACACAGAATCATCTGCATTTGTTATATGCGCATGAAACACTTTGTCTTTTGCTAGGTATACGTAGTACATATGTATAGCGACTGCAGTATATCGACCTGTTAAATTAGTTTAACCTCTTATGCATTTTGATGTTGATATATAAACACATTACACATAAATATCTGAAACAAATGTTAGCAAACCTCGTACTTGGTTTGTCAAGAAATTGTTGTTTCTAAAATCACAAACACGAATTAATGCTTCATATGCATATGAAACTTAATGAATAATGTGTTATGAGACGAAATTGAATTAAAAAATACACCGAGAAATAATTCATACAAAAAAATTTTGTGGCTTAAATATGACGTTGAAGTTGAGTAAAACTAGTGTGGTCGATAGTCTCATTGGATGTGTATGTCACCATACACTTAGCAACTTTGGGTCTTTCAAGTAACCCAAGCTTTAAAGTGGAAACTAACTTGTAAATATTTTATCCTCATGCTCTGGGCACGTTGAGTATAAACGTTTTACTAGACTCTTGCCAAACTCCACCCGGAAGCGTACATATTACTTAACCGTGTGCTTTTTCCAGCTGTGTGTGATGTAAGGGATTTTATCAAAGTGTTTAAATAAATTTGTGAGTGCATACAGTGTATTTTCTTGATATACAAACTGCATGTACTAATTGTATCATCTAGCCACAATTTTCATGCATTTTACACCGATAAAGATAAAATGTGTTGATAAATGTACACATGAACATTTGCATACATAAAATATACCCAACAACAACAAGTATGTCTTTCTTATTCTTCTTGTCCACTAAATTTATTCATTTCACTCTCTCACTCTTTCGTGGCAAATAGTCAGTTGAAAAAAAATTCTATTCATGTTGAATGATGCTGTTTCAGCAGACTTCAGTGTGTCATCATGTGTTCACAAATATGTTTGTGAATGTATTTTGCCGCTATGATGCATTTCATTGGTGCAAAGGATACGTATGAAAAAAAGGACATGTATATGAGTGTTGACCTACATTTATTAAAGCTCAAAAGCGCGTGTCTATGAAGCCGAGAGATATATATTTTAAAACTATATCATTTGTAAATATCATGTTGCACATGTTGAGGGCATATGGGCTTTTCGTTTATCATCGAAATTCAAAAATGAGATAGGAGAGGTCAAAAGAGACTTTATTATCCATTACGTTATTCTGCTCATGTAAATATTTCCATTCAATTTATTCAGTTTAAACATCAGATTTTTGTTTAATTTATGTTTTTTATTGGTGTATTGATTGATTTGGTGAATTCAAATATTTAAAATTATATGAAATAATTAAAGAATTTTCTTTGAAATTTAATTTTGAATTTGTAATTTTTATATTTTAATTAATTAATGTACATTTTGTTGCTCTGATTTTTGAGCATGACAAGTTTACATTGACATGGATTGTTATAACTCATATCCGTTATTGAATATTTAAATTGAATTAATTGTAATTAACACTTTAATATTTATGTTTAATAATTAATAATAGTATAATGTCTCATGACTTCCTGAGATATTAAATTAAATGAAGAATAATTGCTCGGCATTATATAATAACATCCTCTATGATTTGAAAAAATTACTTTGTAATCAAGATTTCCTTTATTTATTTTTAGACGGAGGCAACAACATTTGGAATGCCTAGAAGTTGGGTGTGTTACAGGCGGGCAAACGTGCTCGTCGCTACTGTCGTCCTTTCATCAACCGCACCACGTTGGGTATTTAATAACCAGTCATTCAAAGGGAAAGCGACAGAAAAACAGATAGACAGACATCAGTCGTTTACTTGTCATTTTCTATATGCAAGACAAAATTTAATTTTGACGGATGAAAATTTTTGAAATATAAAAATGTATATTTAAAAAAAAAAAGGAAGTTCCTTCTGTTGAACCACCTACTTGCACCTGCTGTATCTTTTTCTTTTTTTTTTTTTTTTCATCTTCCTGTACTGACTCACACCATTTTTTTTTTATATTTATTTTCAATCAGAATTTTTTTTTTTTTAAGTTTTTATTCAGTCGGGAAACATCTTACAGCAGCAGCCTCTTAACTGACAGTTACTTTTCAAGATTTTTATTCGAATGTAAATCAACAAGGGAAGGGTGTATTTCATTAGTTGTACTACATAAGACCGACTTCAGGTGTTTATCAATAAACTTGACAACAAAAGTTCCGGTTGAAAATTTGCAATGCGGATAATATTCGGGACAAGTTGCTTTATAAATAGACCAATTTTCAAAATTTTTCTACGGAGGATTTTTGTCAAGGCAATGCAAAAGAAGAGAGTAACCCTTATGCAGTAAAAGACTAATTTCCAGAATTTTTCATCTTTGTGTTTTCTGTTTAAAAAATATAGAAAAAACACCGAAATAAGTAATAAAATAAATAAATTTAAAAGGAAAAAAAAAATGATATATAAAAACAAATTGAGATGTGGAAAATTGAGTTGAGTTAAATTATAGTCGTTTGCCAAGTCGTCAAATTTTCTTGTTTTATTTATTTATTTTCTTAACGGTCATTTTTATTCAAGTATACACGTCACGATCGAAATTGGAATGAGACTTTTCCATGTCGTAAGAATGCATGATCCACGTATTGATACAATCATGATACGTATCATGTGGGTGCGGGTGTGTGTGCATTGATATCTACTGGACAAGGTGTGAGAATTTAGATAAAGCAAGTTTGGGGGATGAAGGCGTTGTATGTACATACAAGATGATGGAAAACGTGCGATGATCTGTGTTGGCCCATTTCGGTCAACAGAGCCATGAATATAATTTTTTTTTATACTTTAATATGTATTTTTTTTCTATTGTTAATATTGACATCAATATCTGCACCCTTGTCACATCATAACTGCTATTCGCCACCTCACTGTTCGAATAAAAATATATTATTATACACATAAAAAAAAATATAAATTTATTGGAATATTATTGCTGCTCTCTTTCGATTTATTCATAGGTTTTTTTTTCATTGTAAATTTTATTTTCCCCATACATGGCAAAAATAATAATGTGTTAAATTTTAATATTAACGATTACATATTGCTCTTTATTTTATTAAAAAAAATAATGATTAACGATTATTTTTTTGAATTTTAAATTTTTAAAATTATACAATAAAGTACTTCCATGAAAAAAATAATTGTTAAATTATTATTTCTCACAAAAATTATATCAAGCTTTGAAAAATAATTGCTGCAGGGTGTGTTCATCCAATTAGATTAATTTTTGATCAAAGGTACAATCACACGCACCAACAAGTAAATTTTTTCATTAAAAAAAAAAATTAATTCTTTTGACCGCACGAATTTTACTTTAAATTAGAGGGTTACAATTTTTTATTCTAAAATTCATGAACTATATCATGAAATAAATTATTCAATATATGATTTTAAAATGTTCAACAAATTTAGGTTGAAAAAAAAAAAAAAAGATACAAAAATTTCTTAACTATGATGACAGGTTACATACGAACCACCTGAATATAATGAAAATGACTAAAAATTATTTTGCAAATAAAAAAAAAAAAAGAAGCAGTAAATAAACGGTTACTATTTATATTAATAGTCCAAAGTTTAAATTGTTTTTTGAAGATAAGTTAAGTCGTTGGGCTTTAAACACGTGAATTTAATAGTCCAGTGTTTAGCCTTGTTTAGGCATTTGCCATTAACGAGAGGGAGGCATAGACATTTGAGGATATCTCGAGTATTTTCAAGCAAAAGGTTCACAGAAAGTCCTAGAAGAAATAAAACAAGAAGAAAAAGAAGAAAAAGGAGGATTATTTCGTAGAGTCTATCTCTAGACTGTAATACTTGGAAGCAACATTGCCAAAGTTGGTGAAAATTGTTGAGCTTCTTCGGGGTTAAGGGCCAAAATATACGAATAGAAAATTGGGGGTGGAGAAGTCGACGTCGGGTTTAATAGTGGACGATTGGGATTTCTATGGACTATCGAAATACAGTGATGGTTTTCAATAAAAAAAGATAAATATATTTAATAATATTGTGCATTGAAAAAGGACACAATAATACTTTGACGGTGAATTTAACAGGGTCCATTAAGTTATCCCCTATAATTACAGTTATACACAGACCATTTTCATTCACCTTTGTGTTTATCTCTCTGAGTGGATTACAGACCTGTGGGATTAACGTTTACTGACGTTTTTGTCGTGTGCAAAAATCAAGTCGTTTATATTTCTTTTTCTTTTTTTTTTTTTTTTAATATTTTTTACATTTTTTAACTGCGACTTTTTAGCTTGTTCCATCGAGAGATACACTAATCGTCACCGCAAAGCTCTTTTAACATATTTCTTTTGTTTGAAATCATTTTTTTTTTTTTTTTATTTTTTTGGCTTTCAATATTTCACCTGTTTAGATTTTTTTCGGAAACTCTTTACGAAATCCTAGGTTTTTTATTTTTTTGCGGTCGGCTTATTTGACGCTCTTCCAACAAAATAAAACCACCGTAAAGAATAATAGACTTGGTTAAATTTTTACTGTAACATATTTTACTTTGGATTATTTATTTTTATTTTTTTCTTTTCTATTTTGGATGAATGGATATTCTGCATTTATGACTATTGAATTATTCACGGATTTTTTTGTTTATTCGTTCGTCTCTATTTATAACAAAATCAAAATTATTTTACGGAGAAATTTTGAAAACTTTATGAGATTTAAGTTTATTTTTTGTTTGGTATTATTGTAGTGTTTTTTTTTTTTTGCTTGACAAGGTTTTACTATTGTTTTGTAGAGGATCAAAAAGTTGTGGGATTTTTTTCGAAATCTTTCTTGTTTTTCAAGATGAATATATATATTTTTTTGCTCGCTGAATGTGTGGTTGGTCCATTGATCACACTGAAGACCCTGTCGTGCTGATAATCATGAAATACCCTGGCTATCGAGATAAAAACTTTCAGGGCCAAGTCATAAACTTGTGATCCTTTGATTATCCAGGAATAAAAGACGACTGATATTTCTACGAACAAGACTCATGAAAAGAACCAAAATCTCACGAGATAAAAAAATCCAACCAATTTAAATTGCAAAAATAAAAAAAAAACAAATCAATAATTATATTTTTAGTCAGTCAAATGATTAAATAAAAAATATCGTTGAATGGAAATAAAACATTGTGAATAAAATATATACAATTGAAATTGACGTTATAAAAAAAGTTTAAAAATAAAATTATCGATAGTTTATTTATAGAAAAATCAACCTGAGAAGTAGAAGAATGAAAAAAAAAGAAAATCATAAATAATTTGTCGAGGTAAAAATACACCGTGGAATAAAAACAACAAATGTACTGACTGAAATAAATCATTCAAGTCAAAACGAATCACTTGGGAAATTTATTCTTAAAACTTGAAAATGCTTTCGTAATAAACACAGACACATGACGAATGTATTCGTAAGCGAAGCGAAATTTCATGTATTTTATTTTTATTTATTTATTCAAGTAATGATATAATTTTTTTTTCATTTATTTCATGACGAATCGTCTCAATTTTTTTTTTCTTCTATTTCAAGATCAAATATTTTATTGACATGTCTTTTATTCTATACTTTGCACCTTTTTTTAATTCTTTTATTTATTCTTTTTTACTATTAAAGTTTTAATGGCATTCATAGCCAAGAAATGGCCCTCTTGAATTCAGGTCCTCGTTAAAGCAAATATCTCAAGTCACACCAAATTAAAAGGTCATTTAAATGCGAACAAAATGACTGGGGCCAAAACGACTCTCTTGGACATTATTTAAAAAAATTAGAAATAATAAAGTTAAAAGGAAAAAAAACTACCTTTAAAACAATTTGAATGAATACGTTTTCAGGCTGGGTAATGACAAAATTATGGTGAATTAAATCAAGATAAAAAAATAAAAATAAATAACACAAACACACGCACACGCACACATATAAATAATAAAGGTTTTAAAATCAGAGATTAAAGCCAGACAATATTATTATGAAAACGTTAAAATAATTTTAGGTTACTAAAGACAATTTAAAACGATCCCATATTTCATAGATATATTTTTTTTTTAAAAACTTTAACACACATACACAAAACGTGCATGGCAATTTTAAAAAGATCATCGACTTTTGCATGCAACAATTTTACTGTTTTAAAAATTGAAATACAATTTACTTGCGGAAAAAAATAAACAGCTCTACATTCAACATTTCCATTGCATTTTTTTTGACTGGATAATTTTCTTTCTACTGAGAAAATAAAAGGAAAATGTATAGAATAATAGTAAAAAAATATTAAATAATAAAAATTTTTTTTAATTGCTTTTTGAAACCACACCCATCATTTTTTTGGGCAATGCACCGACCGGAAATGCAATGCTTGACGAGAGACAGATATATGTATAAAAATTTTGACGGGCATATTGTAGGCAGAATAGGAAACAGATAAATTCATATGAATACTGGTCATCCTCGTATCCGTTTTTGACCAAATGCTGATCTAAATTCATTTCAATTCATCGCGTGGATATGTGTGTGGGTTGTGAGTCGGTGGGTGCGACAGAACGACAGTGCGGCCTGAAAAAACGTCCGGTAATTACGGAATTAAAAGGGCACTGCTCAATCTGAAACCCAGTAGTTTTCGTTGACTGTGTCCGTCCCTCTTTTCTTTTAATTTTTACCTTTTTTTTTTTTTTGTAAAAACCTTTTTTTTCGGGTATATCGTTAGGCTGAATGCCGAAAGGACAAAAATTGTTCACGATATATGTATGGGCCTAAACAAACCTCTCAAAAAGGATGTCAGTAATTTTGTAGATTTGAAAATAATGGCTTTAGATGTCTGTGCAATTTTAAATGAACCCGCCTTCATCCTATTTTATTTCTTTTGTAATTTTCATTATCAAAAAATTAAAAAAATATAAAAATATAAATATAGTTTCCAATTAACTTTTATTTTTCGTTAGTTTTTGATAATCATAATCAAAAAAAATATATATAAAATAAATTTCATATATATATTTATTGTTATATAATAAAAATAAGCAAAAAAAAAAACCAAAAAATATATATAATTTTACAAAAGCTGGTGTATGTTTGGATGACTAATAGAGTTGCCAGTCACAAATGCCAAAAATTCAAAATGGTAAAATAATACAGCGTATCGTCAGCTGAATAATATTTTAAAATTTTTTAAATCAACTTTTTTGTCAAGTTTCTTAATACATCATAAAATTACCATCAAAAAAGTTTCATATAATTGACTGCCTCAAGATGACTCAAGCAAACCTTAATTATACATTTTTTCTTCATTAAAATTGCATACATCAAATATTAAAATTTAAAACAAAAAAAAACAAAAAAAACAATAATAATATTTATTTAACAATAAAAATGTCAGCAAAAATAAAATTCCTTTTTTTTTATACACGTACAAAAGATTTATGGATCATAAAAATGGCCCTTGAGTTTACACAGGTACAACGAGATAACTAAAATAAAAATGAATAAAAAAAATAAAAATAATATTTAAAAAAAGTGGGCTTATAAATGGTATTTATTTATTTAAATAAATAATTATTTTTATTTATTAAATGTGATTAAAGATAAATATAAAAAAATATATTTTAGTATAAAACAATCAGACAAGTACCATTAAATCCCACCCTAAAAAAATTTACACAAGTAAAAAAATAATGGGATGCAACAACAAGGAAGTTATGATGAAAAGGTTAAAGAACGTCTTGATGCAGTCTTGTAACAAGAATACATAAATTTATAAACACACATGTACATATATATTGACTGAAAGTTTGTCTGGGGGGCGAAAGAGTTGAGTCCGCAAAAGAAAGATATTACAGGCGCGAAACGCACAAGAGGCGAAGAAAATGTCGGTACAAAACAATGGAGGGCGGAGGATAAGACGAGGCCGAAGAGCCGTAAGACATTGTTTCACGCGATGTTAAATTCATGAAATAAAAATTTAAAAAAAAAAAAAATAACTGAGGTCGTACGGGGTGACTTTGCTGTATCATCCTCCAATTGACTGAATATTCAAACGGTAAATAATAATTCATTTACAACCTTTAATTTATCAAAATATAAAATTTAAAATGTCAAGTGCATTGTTAAATTTTAATGAAAATATTTCTACATCAATAAACTATGCTTCAGGTGGAAATATAAACATCATTTTATCATCATAAAATTAAAAATACAATCAACTACAGTAAATTAACTAGTAAAATTCATGAAATATAGAGCACTAAATAACAAAAATCTGTCGAAATTTCAAAATCAAATTAATAATTTTTTTTAAATCCTTCAACAACATGGGTGGCCCCATCCATTGACTTGTATTGATTAAAAATACTAAAAATAGATAATCAAAACAATGAAATTATTAGTAGTAAAAGTAATACAAATATATTTGAAAAAAAATAAATAAAAAAATGCATTTTAATTAATGCAACATGTTGCAGCAGAGAAATATATTGTAAATATGAATTTTGAAAATAATTAAAATAACTCATGTGGATATAAACAAATGTGGATCAAATTAAAATTTCATTGTGGGCACAGCATAAGTAGTGGCTGAGAACCCTCTGAGGTAATTTAGACGGCGAAATATCATGTTTGTTTAATATGTGTTCAAAAAGGGATGATATATATGAAATAGGGTGAACCGCCCTGTGGCATGTACTGCGTAATGAAAACCACCGTGATCTTCATCATTCACAGTTAAGAGTGCAAGCACTGCAGTTACCACGTGAGTCTTTTGTTTTTATTATTTTTATTTTATATGTTTTCATCCCTTTACCTTTACCACCATCACCACCTCGACAATAAACATTATTACATAAAGCCAAGCTAAATAAGCCGACCTTGTCTAACCACCATTGCCCACAGGGTTATGCAAACGCCTTGGGCGCATATACTTATTTATATGTACAGTGGATGCTGGAAAAAATTGGCAAACATAACAAATGAGTTCGTAGAAGGCAAACGGACCACAAGAAACTTCAGGTTTCTATTCATCTACTGTGCTACTACTACTGCTACTGCTCAATTCATACTCAAGAAAATATGAAAATTGTAAAAGTTCACTCGCGCATGTTTCATATGTACATACTGCACATACAACGCAGAATACATATTATACAAATTACAGAGTTGAAAAAAAATAATAAAAAACAAGGACAAAGAACAAGTGCAGTTGTGCAGATTGTATACAAGCCAAGAGAAATGCGTTTGTTCCGTTTGTTTCTCATCTCTTTGAATTACATAAACTCCAATAAACTCGAGTCTTTTTGCAATTCTAATCGACTTATATATTCATTAAACATACATATACCCACTTTATAATCAACAATAACTGCAATGGTTTTTTTTTTTTTTTTTTTCCTTTTATTTTAATTTTAAATACAACTGAATATATTTATTTTATACGGTAAAATAGTTTATTCTGTAGATAGTTGGATAAATTTATTTATATATGTATTTGTAAATTTAGGTTATTATACATATTATTCTTCCTGTTGTTATGAGATTATTTTATTTATTTATACAGCTCTGTTGGTTTTATTTATATTTTTCATAATACCTTGAAATAATTATCTTGCTGTAATGATAGAAATTAATTAGCAATGGACTCAGTTGAATGTCTTGAAAGTTGGAATCTATAAATAATGAATCTAGAAAATTCAGGGTATAAGCGATATTTACGAAAACTCGGTTCAACTATGGGAATATTTTTAAAAAAAGTCATATGTCCCAATGGACCAAGTGGAGAATGTTGTTATTCTATCAACAAAACAGTCGGAATAAATTTTCTTCATTTGGAACTAAAGTTATTGGTGAAGGACCGAGTCAAATCTGAGAAAATTCAGGGTATGAGCGATATTTACGAAAACTCGGTCCAACTATGGGAATATTTTTAAAAAAAGTCATATGTCTCAATGGACCAAGTCGAGAATGTTGTTATTCTATTGACAAAACAGTCAGAATAATTTTTCTTCAGTTGGAAAAAAAGTTATCGGTGAATGACCGAGTCACATCTAGAAAATTTAGGGTATAAGCGATATTCACAAAAATTCGGTCCAACTATGGGAATATTCATTGAAAAGGTCATATGTCCCAATGGACCAAGTGGAGAATGTTGTTATTCTATCAAAAAAACAGTAAGAATAATTTTTCTTCTGTTGGAAAAAATGTTGGAACAGTGAGAATATCACAATTTCATCAAAAAAACAGCCGAAATAGTGCTTTCTATGGGAACAAGTGTTATCAATGAAAAACTATATGAGTCTCTTCTTTTAACTCGGCGCTATCCACAAAATTCTCATTTTTTTCTCTCTCAATAAAATCATCTTTAATAAAAAATAGTTGGAATAGCTTTTTTTTTACCCGTAACAAATGTTATTGTTAAATAACTAAGTCTTCGTTTTAAATTCAATAAATAATTATTTGATGCATCAATATTATTTCATCTTTTTTATTGAAAAGAACCGTTATATTTTCCGTATGATCATTATAAAATCTCGATGATTTTTTTCTTAGATATAAAAATTTTTTAAAAATATTTTTCTTTATAAATAAATTGCGGAAAAAAGATCAAGATTTCTCTTAAAGTCCATTCGATACGGTGTATCTCATACATGTACACAAATATCAGACGTATACTCACATGTACATAGGTAAATTCTTGTACATTATTATATGGATAAATAAATGTTTGAATCGTGAAGACTCTACGCGCAATGCCATCCAAGCGTAA
Source organism: Aphidius colemani (assembly GCA_030523065.1). Lineage (NCBI taxonomy): Eukaryota > Metazoa > Arthropoda > Insecta > Hymenoptera > Braconidae > Aphidius > Aphidius colemani. The sequence goes on from JAPYYR010000765.1 coordinate 22,413, forward strand.
CCGATTCGGCTCAACGCATCGTCACGATCAGTTCAGTATGATCGTATACCGATTGTACCGATTGTACCGATCGATCTATCCTCATCTCTTCAGAGGGTAATTTTTTTTTCTTGTAATTCATTCTATTTTTTTACTTTTATTTTTTATATTCTTCAACTCTTTTCGTCTCTTATTATCAAGCACATACGTCTTATAATTTTTTTAATTTTATTTTTTGTGCTCGGGATATATTGAAAGCAAGGCAAGACTCGAGATAAACCAGAGAATGGACAGTGGCACGAGAGATCGAGGTTCACAACGACATTTAAGACAGCCAAGTCGACGATATACCCAGCAATAAATACACTCGTACATACACACATATTAACAGATAAAAATACGGCTATGAAGATGAGAATAAATGAAAACGATAAAATAGAAAAGTCAAAAAATAAAAAAATTAAATTAAAATTTATATTCGAATAAAGTGCACGAAAGGGATCCAAGCAAATGAAAAAAAAAAAAAAAAAAAAGAAAAACTTGGGTCATAAACAAACTCAAAAAGTTATTTATTTATCTAAGTCTACATTTTCTTGAGATTCAATAATATAATATCACCTGGGTATTGCTGCACTGGTACACATCATGATGATAAAAAAAAATAAATAAAAGTCGTGGGTATTAACCAGAGCGAGAGAGAATGTACGGCCAATAAGTACATGGTCAAGTTCATTGCGCTCGCAAGAAGTCGACGCGCCCAACATTCTCAATTTTTTTATTTTTTTTTTTTTACTAACGCAGATTGTTATTCACTACATAAACTATAAATATATGTATCTGTTTATGTACACGCATATCATATAGATAAAATTTTTATTTTTCATTATAACTATTTGCTTCTGGCGCCTTTCTTATCTCAATTTTTCTTTGTTATTTTCCTCATTTTATTTTATGTTTATATACTTTGTCTTACTTTGTTTCGTTATATTGTTTTTTTTTTTTTTTTTTTTTTTTTTTTTTTTTTTTTTTTTTTTTTTTTATTTTTTTTTTTTTTTTTTTTTTTTTTTTTTTTTTTTTTTTTTTTTTTATTTATTTTATTTTTTTCAAACTTCATAAGTATATATTTTCAAAGCTCATATACCGAAATTTATTTAACGAAAAATGTGTATATTATTTAAATTTATATTTATCACGTTGTTTGTTGAATAAATTAAAATTTTTTTATTTGAAAAATTAAACGTTTCGTGTCAATTATATTCAAGATATTTTCATGAAAATTTAGGTGTCATTGGATGACTCAATTGACTAGAAACCAACGAGCCATAAATATTAAATTTTATATTAAAAAATTTGACATTAATAGTTTTATATAATGATGAAATAATATAAAAATGAATAAAATATTTAAATGCAGATATTGATCAACAAAAATTGAATTAAAAAATTTTTAAAATTTAAAAAATTCATCTCGTCCAATTTGGCAGATAACCGCAAGAGTACACAGATAATGCCCAAGTGCGAGAAGATAAAAAAGGTTTAAAAAAATAAAAAATAAATAGGAACGATTAAAGATGATGATGATCCAGCGGTGCAGAATGACCGGTTCAACTGGCTGATGGTTGTGGTGATACTTAAAACTTGACACCGCTCGTCTCTTTTAAGCGTCAAGATGAAATGACCACGTATCCGCATAATCGATGACTCACGTGTTTGATCGTTCAAGATATAATGTATATATACATTTATACATGCATTTATACACATATAAAATATAAAAAACAACAACATTTGTACATATGAAAAATATCCTGCTCAGTGTCACTCAATATCACTATACTTTTATATCAATGATTGAACGACGTAATCTCCAACATTTTCGTAATCATTAACTGATTATTCTCTTTAACAATTCACCGACATCGTACAGACATATACAATGACTTTTAATACACCGTTTTCCATATCACGATATAACAAGAGAGAAAAAAAATTCAAAAAAATAAATTAAAAATTAAACAAGCTGGATGAGTCGTTGATTTTTTTTTTCTTTTTAATTATTATACTCGTTTTTTTTTTTTTTTTTTTTTTTTTCAACATTTTTAAAACCAACAATCATTTTTATTTTCATATGCGTACCAACATTATTTAATGTATTTTTTATTTTTTCATGTTAAATTAAAAAAAAAAAACTTGTTTAACTCAGCACGTTATTTTTTTTTTCGATTTTTTTTTACTTCTGACGAAATAAAAATAAAATTCCATGAAATTTGAAAGCAGAACCCTTTTACTTGCCCTTTCTTGTATTTACAATACGCGGTATAAAATTTTTTTCAATTTTCGCATATACAGAGGAAAAAAAAATGAATATTTTCTTTGAATGTAAAAAAGCTCAGTTGACTCACACTTTTCTTCACTTGGAATCACCTCATCTTGCCATTTTCTGCAAATGGCGTTCTGTATCGTTTCATTCACACATGCAATTTTTTTTTTCCCCTTTTTGTATAAAAAAAAAAAAATACAATTGTTGTTGTTATTTATACATTTATATTTTTTTCATTGCCAAATATATAGCTGTATTTTTTATTTATAAAGGTGAATATGCGGTAACGTGTTTATTCAAGTAAAATTTATGAAAAAAAAAAATGAAAATTTTGGTTTTTTTGTAAATTTAAAAATATGTCAAAATAAAGAGGTATAAATAAATATTAAAATACGAATAAATATGAGGTAAAAGCACTTGAATATAAAAGCTGCGTGTTTATGCAAAATGCATTTTATTCCGTCAACGAGAGTATTTTTTATATTTTTCAATTTATCGATATGTACATAGCCTAATACACGAGTTGTGAATAAATGTATACTTGAATGAAATCAACCAGAACAAAATATAAATAATAATAAAAATATGAGTAAAGTGGTTAAAATTTTTGTTACGTGATCATTCAACTAAAAAGTACTGCTCGAATTATTTAACGTCAGTGTTTTGGTGCTCATCTACACGTTTTATTTTTCGCCAATTATTTTTATCCATGCAGATAATTCATTTGTAACAACTGCCACAATTGGTTATCTACATTGGTTTTTTTGCGTTTCATTTTTTTAAATTTTGTCTATTAATTTATTGAAAATAAATTTCCCCTTTTTACAATTCAATTGGTTTTCATTACAAAAAAAAAAAGGCTTTTTAAAATTGATATTTTAGTTATAAAAATTATATCATTTTATTTTTTCATTCACTCAGGTAGAAATTGAACCTTCGTTCGACGTCGATCCAGAGGAAGCCCTGACACAATTCTGTGAGGAAAATTAAAAACAAGCGGTTCCTCAAAAAATTTTTCCAAGGACCTCAGAATTGTGTTAGTGCTTCCTTTGGATCGACGTCGAATCGAGCAGTTTTAGCGTAACGTTTGGACGTCGATCCGATTTTAGCGGACGTAGACTGTGGGAAATCGACTTGGACTTCTACCTGGGCATCTATGCATTTTTTTTATCGAACTGTAGTTTTAATTATTCCGTAAAAAAAAAATCATCAAAAAGGTATAATTAAATGGACATCAAATTGAAAATAAAAAAAAAAAAAAAACAATTTGCAAAAGCGAATATTCAGTCGACAAGAAAAATTGTTTCGACGAGTGCCATTTGCAATTGCGGACATTCCGGTTGAAATGTGTTTCCGGTTGGTCACCAGCAAAAAACCGACATGTCGATATATTCTTTTTCCATTACAAAACCCTTCCAGCAATCCCTCAGTAATTTCTCCCTTATATATCCTCAAGCTTTTACAGATCCACCCTTATATCTTTACAATCCACAATTCACATCAGGCACATTGTAAATTTTCACAGTGACAAATAGATTCACTGTTACAGACAGAAATAAAAAATACCTCACAAAGGAAATAAAAAATAAATTCTCTTTTTATTTTAATTTCCATTAAAATTTATTAAATTATCGAAACGAAAATAAATGACGGGGTATTTTTGATATATTTCAAGACAAATGTTCGACTGTCTTTTGTGAAAAAGTTTTTTAATAAAATTACAAGGATAAAATGGTTTTGTATAAATATTTAAACAGATAAATAATAAATGTATATTTATTTATTCATTTTACATTTGGTAATGATGTTTGAATGATGAGGTAGATCAAAATATAATCCAGTTAATCTTGGAAAAAGTTATTCGCCTGGTGTCTTGATACGAGGGTGAGATACAAAAAGTCACGATAATTCATCGCAAAACGACCGCCCGCGGACGTTTATCTTTAGTATATATGTACAAGGTAAATGGCCTTACTTTGGCTGTATTTTATTTGTTATTTAGGTAGCACATTGTGAAATGAAAGAGAGTTGAAATTGTCAACCGAGTAAACACATTGATAACAAGAATGATGAAAAAAAGGAAAATAAAACCCAAAGAAAAGTACTATAAATTGAAAGTCAAATGGAAAATAAAAATAGTCAGTTAAACAATCCAACGAATGAGTTGAAAACAAATGGAATAAGGCACTTCTTGGCAGCAACTGAATATGTACACAATCTGCCTTATCTTATATTCACTTTATTCTTTTATAAATGCAATTCACTGTGTGATCATTCATGCTGTTTTGATTCAACAGCTCATCTCGTGTATATAAATTTTTAAATTCATTTGTTTCTTCTTTTTAAACTTATCATCTTGTGATAAAACAAAGCATTTATATGTTTTTATTTTTATTTTATTATCTCTTTAATCCATTAATAATTGATTCATTCATTGAAACAAAAAGAAAAAAAAAAATTTAATTTTTTATTTCTTTTTTTTACAATAATTTATTTATTTTATCAGTTTTTTTTTATGTACATAATAAATATATCGCCTTGAGCAATCACCTTTATGGCTACAACAAAAAATAATGTGGGAGGTTTTTTTACGGTTTGAAAAATAATTAAAAAAAAAAATTAATTAAAAATTTTGTCTATGAGAAAGAAAACATAAAAAATTAAGTGGAATAAAATGAAAATGTATTGTATCGTGTTGACAAATTGAATGGTTTTTTTTTTTTGAATAATTTAAAACAATACAATTATTGTAGATGCAAAATTGTTTGAGAAAAATTGAACAAAAATTATTTTGTGAAATTGCCCGTGGGACTGTGAACAATCACGTCGAAAGTATAGAATTTTGTAATGAATGAATCGTGGGGATTTATTCTACCTGTAATGTTTGTATACAAAAAAAATGTATCCATGTGTTTGTAAAACAAGTGAGAAAATATTTAAATACTTAAATTCAAAGACGGAAATGTAATTTAAACTTGTGTGCATTTTTATTGCATATAAAAATAGGCAAAAGTAATTATTATTTTATTAAAAACAACTAATGATTTATGAGAAAAGGATACTCTATAAATTAGTATCTGATGGATTCATAATTACTTTGTTGTAAAACATAGTAAAATAAATCAAATGATATTGGAATTTAATTTAATAGAAAAAAAAATATTTATATTTCATAAAATGTATGTCACATTATTTGTGATGTAAAAAAGTAATATTTTACTGTGCATAAAAGACCGGAAGACAGGATGAAGAAAATGAAAAAGTGACACAACAAAAAGTGTTGCATTAAGTTTATATTTTTTCTGTAATCATAAATGTTACTTTCTTCAACGAAAATTTTATTTTAAAATACAAAAATATATCAATCAGTAAAGTTTTGCACGATGACATTTTACCAGGGACATATGGGTACCAAGTACATTGATAATAATAGTAAAAATATAAAATTAAATAATTTAAACCCATGAAAATTCTCTGATTTTCAACCTTTCTACGAGTATTAAAAATTACGGTGGAAAAAGACGGGGAGAAAAAGTTAAAAAACTCGGAGTAGCCTGAACAGTTATAGGGCATACATTTCGTTTGATTTAATTTCATAATTATTCAATAATTTTTACGTGATATCAGTTGGAATCAGAAATTATTGATTGATTTATAAACGAAATAATAATTCAAGTCTGTATGAATACCTGGCCAACACAATAGTTCACCTTATTTACTCAATTTTCTTTTACTTAAATTGCCATCTGTTTGTGGTTGTTGTCATGACAGCAATGCAAGTTCTGCAATTCGTCCATTAAATTATACTATATTTTATCCCGAGATGAGAAAGTTACGAACCAGCAATTATCAAACTTGAAGGAAAGGAAATATATTTTTTATTTTATATTTTTTTCCATTTCAAATCAAATTAACGCGTCCGACTGGCTAACTTTTAAACCCAAGAAATAGTAAGTAAAGTAATAATTCATGTTTTTGTCTTTTCAACTTTTTTAATGTATATATTTTTTAAAATGTCAAAAACATATAAATTAACTCATAAAAAATTATAATTTATTTTTAATATTTTGATTTAAAAATTTTTTTATAAAAGCCAGGTGAAAAAAAAAAAAAAATAATTCTTTTTTGTCAAATTTGTGTGATAAATTATGTGTCAACTTCGCAACGTCAACAAAAATTAAATATAATTTTTTCAACTTTTATTTTCGCATTACATTAATTTCTAAAATAATAAAAATTTTTAACTATTAATTTTGTTAATTTATCGATTGTTTAAACTCTTTGTTTTTAGCCAATAATATATTTGTTTATTTATTTATTTTATTTCAATAAATTTTTTCCCATTTTATCTTGAGGTAAATCTTGAAGAATTAATTGGTTCTGATGCTGAAGTATATATTTTTTCAAGTGGGAGTTGAGACATTCGCAATTCATCAGAATAAACTTTATATCTATACGGAGAGTCACGAATTAAAACCCTCCAATGAGGTGCAATAATTAACAGCTTCATTGATTCGTTCTCAAGATATTTGCAATTGTAATCATGCCAATACTTTGAAATCGTTGAAAAAGATAAAACATCGAGTGTCAATTATTACCAATTTAACATGAAATGTATTTTTAATTCCTCAAAAAATTAATTATCGATAGGCAAAAGATGTAAATTAAAAATAACAACGTTAATGTCATAAAATAATTTCAATATTCACGATATTATAGATGTTGAATTTTATCAACGCTAATGAGTTGGTATAATTTTGTAATTTGTATGTAAACAATGTATCAGTAGCAATATTATTGTTGTTAATGTAATTTATTTTAATGTTGTAATATTATAATATTGCATAGACAAGTGTGTGTATAAATCCCCTGGGCTATTTACAACGAGTATCTATCGATGGCTTGGTTTTAGCTTACTTTGGCTTTTTATGATCAATTTAGTTTCATGTAAGCTGGGATTTTAGTCATGGCCCATTGTGAATTACCACTGCTTCTGATGATCCAATAAAATTATTCCCTTTGGAGGCAATATGCCCACTAGGCATATATGCACAAATGAAAAAAAAAATTTCATAAAATATTCAAAGTGCACATAGCAATTTTAAGACAAAAGCAAATATAATTTTTTTTTTCTTTTTTCTTTGACTTGATAATTTTTTACAGAGCTGATAAACTATTTGATTGGCTCGTGAAATATTTTTTTAAATTCTTCATAAATATACGGTCTTTTGTGAGTGTAAATTTGATAAATTTTATGGTTTAATTGAATTAAATTTCGTGTAATGATTAGCTGGGTGAAGGAATAAAATACAATTAAAAATGTTTGGTTTATTTTTTTCAATTGAAGAATTTACTTGTTGTTTACAATTTGATTTGTGAGATTGTCGAGATAGATGAATATTGCCATGTTGCAAGATCATGGTTCATCATCATCATCATCATCATCATAATAATCTTGGGTAAATGTTTATTGAGAATGAAAGGTATATAAACTCAAACATTAAATGAAATTCGTCTAATTCGACATGTGACATGACATATTCTGTACTACATAACTGAATTGACTTTAATTTCCGGTGTATCCAATAGCCAATTCGAATATCAAACTCATCTTCGATACTGATTGCTTATCGATAATGTAACGGAATATATGTTTGATTTCATTTAAGCATGTTTGTATATAACGGAATGATCATGAGAAAGAATAAATAAAAAAACCATCTATAAATTCAAAAGTCAACAATAAAAATATTATAAATTAAAACCACAAAAGCAAATAAAATAAAATGAAAATTTAGCTATTTAAATTTACATTTTCATTCATGAAAATAAAATCGAATTAAAATATAAACATTTAAGCTATGAAAGGATAAAGTTTCGCGAAAAAAATTTATAATTACAGATAGTTTAAATTGTTTTTTAAAAATACAACCCGGAAAATATATAATAATGATTTTTTTTAATAGAAAACTTTTGCCTCCAATGTATATTCATGGAATGCAATTTTGATTTTTTTTATCCCACAAGTTGTTATTATTATTTTTTGGATTTTTTTTTGTTGCTGCTGCTCTGGACTGGCAATGAGTTTATAAGCAAAGTTTTTTTTAGCCAGCGAAGGTAAACGACTTTTTTTTTGTCATTATTTTTTTCTTAAATTTTTGCTCTATATATATATTTTTTTTTTCTTCTGTTAATCTGTCGACGTTCTGCTTGGAAGATTATACGAGGCAAACTACTTTCTCATTTTGATTAGCAGATGAGAAACAGCAGAATGAAAAAAGGGTGGTAAAAAGAAGTGGCAGAATAAAAAGAAGAGAAACAAAATAAATTATAATAGTAAAAATAAAATTAAAATAAATAAATTAAAAATGAATATAAAAAACAAGTGGACCTAAGAAATGGAAAAGACGTTTGTCTGACATGATGTTACAACGGTCTAGAAAATACATGTATATTTCTTTGAATATAATGCCTCGATTTATATTCAGAGTCGTGGCTAATAGCAGAAGAAATTAGCGAATGGGTGTAGACAGCCCTTGATTCTTTTACATTTTTTTTTTTCCATCAACATTCCATCATTCGCTATATTTTTTTAATAACTCATTGTTTTATTTTTATTATTTATCTTTTTATCTTTACTATTTTAATAACAAACATCAAACGCATATTTATTTAAAAATCAAGTTAAAAAAAGAAACTTAGTAAAACTTTTCATCATAAAAACGTGACTCTAATGAATTTCATTTCAAAATTAACAAACCATACTTTGTTTCTTATAAATATTTGAATGAAAAAAAAAACCTGACGTAAAAGCACAGTAAATAAATAATAAAAAATACACACAAAAGAGAAATGAAATTTAAAAAAAATAGACAGAGACTTTTGTGCATAAAGAAAATATGTAAAGTACATTTCCATTAACTATTCAAAGCTTTTTTTATTCCTTTGACATTAATTAAAAAAGAGAAGTATTTACTATTTTCAATAGAGTGTTTTCAATTTCCTTACGATGAAATTGATAGTTGATTAAAGCAAATGAAAAATAAAACAATAATTAACATGGAGTATAAATAAATGTACGAGGATATTGAAAAAATAATTTTAAATAAATTATATTAGCAAGATGATGATGATGATGATGAGGGGAAAAGTATACATTTATTTTATAATAATAAATTCAGTAGTAGCATGCTTATTTATTTGTAAATAAATCGATTTTAAAAATAATAAAAAAAAAAAATTGAGTTATCCCTCGTGGCATATAAGAAGCTTATTCCCTGCCTCAACTTGCACTTTAATGTTGAATAATCTCAAGGTGCCAATCGCACTTTTATTTACAGCTGTATATTTTCAGTTATAAAATTATTTCAACTCATGTGTCTTATTAGTCAAAGAGAAGTTTCTTTATACAAAAAAAAAAATAAATAAAATAAACCTTTGAATTATTTTTTCATTTTATCTAAGCTCTTCTTTTTTATATTTTTTATTTTTCAACTTTTTCTACTCTCTCATCATTCTTCTGACATTATTGGCGCTTAAAACTGTCGAACAAAATCAAAGTGATTATCCTTCATTTACTATATACAAGTTTTTTAAGAATTTCCAGAAAAATAAAGGAAAAAAAAAGTGATTTTTCCCGTGCGAAAAATCTAAGATTCAAACAGTTGGAGAACATTTTTTTTCATCTGTGTCTGACCAAAAGAAAAAATAAAAAGTTTCCAACAAAAGTCACTTGGTAGATTGAAAAGTTGGATGGGATTTTTCTATATTTTGTCGGAGTAAAATAAATCGTGAAAATAAAAAAAAAATAATAATTCTAGATCATTTTTTTTTTTTTTTTTTCAATTTTTTATTATAATAATTTATTTTTTATTTTGAAGAATAAATTTAGTTTATCCCGGATATAAGTTTTTTTTTTTAGAGGATAAATCGAGAGGATAGATCGATGATTACCCATGGGAAAAGAAAAAAAGTCAATGTGATTTTATAAATATATAAATTGATGATATCCTCTATGAAATATTTTTTTTAAGAAGACTTTTTCTCGCGAGAGTTAATCCACTCGTATTGTTACGAGACTTAATTCTTCTATCAATCGTCCATCAATGTTTAACGGTATCAAATACGTCTCCCTTTTTTATCTTTCCATTGAATATAAACATGTTCAATACAAAATTGTATTGAATACAAAAATGGATCTCTCTGTGACCCCAAAAAGTCAGTCCGGAAGGGACCTTTTTACCTTTAAACCATTCTAAGAGTCTCAAAATTTGTGACTTTAATTTTTTTCTTTTTTTTTTTATCTTTTCAGCGCACTTGTATGAATCTAACCTATATATTTTATTTATAAAAAAAAAAAAACGGAGAAAACATTGATAAAGTTCTCACGAGGGTGAAGAAAATAAAACTATAAAAATGAGTTCAAGTATGAGGAAAACGAGGGAAAAACGGACAAAAAAGCCATAAGATGAATGTGACATCCGGATTGCAAGGTCTTGTGACGCCAAGTTTTCCGGCAAAAGGTGTGGGTTACCCGATCGTAAATTTACGATGAGAAAAAATTTGGTGTACCGATTCAAACTCTAGCAAAAGCATGTGAAAATAATATTGAAAAATAAAAAAATTCATTCAATGATAATATGCTTTTTCTTTCTATATAAATATCTCATTATTTTCATAAATTACAATAAACTTTGACATTAAAAAACGAGAAAAAATATAATATTAAATTATTGAAAGCAAAAAAACAAGTTTTGTTGACATAGGAAGTCACTTGAAAGGATTTTAAAAGGATACTCGATAAAAATGATCTGAATATTATTTTTAAGGATTTATTGGCTTTTTTTTTTTTATTATTTTTTCACTTGTGGATATATCATGTTTCTTTCGGAGTCGTGTCAATGTTTTATCGAAGAAAAAAAATGGCAAAGTGCTGAGCGTTGTGGATATACAAAACTATACACATAAAGACACTTTGTTAAATTTGAAATGGATCGAAGCCAATCATATTGAGTAGTAAGAAATTGAAGTTGGTCATCGTTGGCTGCGCGTTCCCAAGAGCAGCTAATATGATTCACCATAAATAAAATATAAAAAATATTATACTCGTTCCATTGACATGATACCCACACACCAAACGACAACACAATTCACCCTCAATATATAGCCACATTGCGTTAACCACTTGGGATACTTATGAAAATTGAAAATGACATTATTGGCTGAAGCTAATGCGGGATAAATTCTAAGGGGGCCAAAACAGTTAGCTTATCATAACCAATATAATTTTTTAACTGACACATATCCATCGATCACTGACAAATATTTATCCGGACACTTTGTATAACTTTTTTTTTATTTTTTATTTTAAATCTTGTCCCTCTTACTCTCGTATGAATCAAATAATAAATAAAAAAATTTTTCTTTTTATTTTTAAAACCGTTAGACGATCAATAAAATTCATCACAAATATTTACGAACAATGAAAAGGTTTAAAAACATAATTTCTTTCATATCAAATCAAACAATACATTAATCTTTGATTTTTATATTCCCATATCAAAAATTCCATTCAATTTAATAAAAAAAAAAAAAAAAAAAAAAAAAAAAAGCTTCGAATAAATAAAAATATAAAAGTACATGATGCACATATATCGTGATTCAAATTCATCCTATGACCAGTGATTTAATGTATTCAAATCGATATACTACGAAAATTTTTATTGTTTTATATTTTTTTTTCATTTTTTTATTGTCCGTATATTTGAATGGCAAAATGAAATATATATGTTTATGACCTCGAATGTCTTTGCATCGATACAATAATATTTATGGTAATCAACTGAACGAAAAAAAAAGAAAAAAAATTTATATAAAATTAAAATCGTCTTTTGTGATTCACGAAATAAAAAATGATGAAAAAAAATGAAAAAATATATTCATATGATACAGGTAACATCCCACATATGAAATAAAAATATAAAAACAAAAAAAAAAAAAATATAAACCCAATTCTGAGGACGATCCT